>CAEFZX010030278.1:2500-33676 GCA_903066825.1 Alfaro cultratus | reverse complement strand
GCACATTTGGGATGTTCGCCTGGAATTTTATCACCAATACCTTTCTAAAATGTCTGTGCTTCATTTTTTTTGGAATGGAATTTGGTCCAGTAAGTGGTCAGAACCTGTATTGTGAATTGCTAGATGTTCTGGGTTTCCACTGCATGCTTTTAAGGAAAATCCACATTACGTAATGTATTTTATTAGAATTTATTATTTTTATTTTGTTTTTTTTTTAACTGTGTGACATATGTATTTGTTCTTTCTCAGTAATACAAATGTTGATTTTTAGACCTCTAGAGTATTTTCTGGAATATTACTTTTATTTTGATACTTGAACCAGTCAAATACACCATGTAGTTCCTGAGATATATGGAATTCTTTTTGGGGGTGTATTTTTCAAGAACTGTCCAAAAAATATACAAGAAAGAGGCTCTGGCACCAAGAGTTTTATCATAATATTTTGTGTTACTGTTGTGATAACAATAGAAGTGATGATCAGAACTATTTACTGCTTCTTTTTTAGGTTTAAAAGAGGCTACGACTGCATGTCGCAGCAATAACAGCCCCACAAACACAAATACTGCTAAACATTGCTATTTGTAAGATATTTCTTTAGGACACCAGTCACACAAACATTTTATTTAATCATAATCATGTTTTCAAATTTATTGATATTTATTGATGAGTCCATTAAGAAGGGGCTAGTTAGATTCTATTCTCTGAATAAATGCAAGCCATTGTTCTGAAGCTGCTTTTGTGCATGAACCTAGACTGTCTTAGTCTGATATCAAAGCTTTGTTTTACATTTAAGTGTGATAAACACTTTTTCGCATCACTGCTCATGAAAGAAACTCTCAGCATCTGATTTCTGTGCATTCCCCGTTTTCTCATTATGTGGATAAGCTCCCATCCTCGCTCCCACCAGTGACAAGAATACTGTTGGGAATGTTGGGTGGACCCACCACAGGAGCGAAGTGGTGACAGATGATCAATAGCTATCTAATGATTAAGATATCACACTCTAAGGAGAGTTAATGTGCATATGTGTGAGCGCCATATGCAGGTCCGCAGCACATCCGTCACCTGCTGCTCTAATCTTCGTCACAGTTCTGCTTTCATACCAGGAAGCCAGTTTACACCCCTGACCTCATTCCTGCACATATAAAGCTTTGACGACTACCTGAGGTGTCACTACATGGTAGGAATGGGTATTTACTGTATGTATAGTTTATCATGATAAATTTCTTGCCATTGTAAGAATTCAGATTCATTGTTGTCATGATAATTTGCAATCAATGTTTAAAAAAACTGTGCTTATTCTTGGGACTGTTAGCTTTACTATTTTTTCCACTGTTAGTTTAAATCATAAAATAAATATAATTTTATTAGCCACACAAAGCCTAATTAAACAAGACAAACAAACAACCTAACAACAAAAATAATAAAATCTTTAGAATTTAAATTAAAACTGAAGATAATCAGCGGACATTTTGTTTTGTTGTAATTTTGAAGAGGTTTGTGTTTTCATTGCTTTCCTGTTAATCTGGATTATTAGCAACATCTAAATGCTTCAGACAGAAACTGTCACCTAATACTGATAATAAAATATACATTGAATCAATAAACAATTATCACATTGCATTCAGTTATCCATGTCTTGTAAATGTAGATGTTTGTCTTTTCCTTTCTGTTTAGAAACTTTGTCTAGACTCTAAACGTTGCAATAAAACCAAAACCTGACAAGAAATAACTTATTTTCCATTATTCACTGTGTGAGAAGTATTGATCTATTTTTGTGGCAATCCTTTAGGCTGCATTGAACATTTTTTTATATTGAATTGCATTATATCACGAGGTATAATAAATATCTTCCCCACCCCCACGAGTTGACTCATTTGTCCTCTGACTCAGTCAGTGCAAACGCTTAACATGAAATGTTTCACAAAGATAGAGCCCATCGAAAAGCCTATTTTATCATAATTACACTGTATATTAAGCTACGTCTATAACATTAATTTTATTTGAGTAATTTTTCAGCCGGGTTTTAAAAACATAAACTTGCTGACCTGTTTTCACAATAATTATCTGTGTTAAGATATTCTGCAGGTATTTGCAATGAGTTCCACTCTGTGCGCTGAGCTCTAGGTCAAACTAATAAAACCAAAATCTCAAAAAGCAGCAGCCAAGCATGTGTGGTTCTGAATACTGCAGCAGCTCAGATCGGCTCAGCCAGGCTGGGCTGGTCGCCTTCCAGTGGGTACAGCTATTGATCTGTAAGATCAGAATGAAATTATTCTCCAGCCCACACCGGAGTAGGCAGAGCCTGCAGGAATACTGATGACCTGCTGATGGCCTTCTCCCACAGCTTCCTTTGCTGGACACACCGGCTGAACACAGGCAAGGAGGGGAAAGAGTCTCGTTAGATGTGAGCTGGGATTATTGATCCACTTCCAGAGTTTGATATAAGCAGATAGGCCGACTCTTCCTCTTTTCCCTTCCTTTCCTTTGGTTTAGCACATTACCCGGTTTTCTGCTTTACAACTTGCTCTTAATAGTCTCCACTGCTTATGGTAAATACCGACAAAGTAAATCTTTTCACAAAACAGAAAAATCCATACTGTGTTTCTTCTGCTCTGGTTGCCACCTTTCTGTCTTTATCTTGCCAATTTTCTTTCCAAGACAAAACAAGGAGGACAGAAATGGTCAAATAAAATCTATAACTCATAGGACACTGGTGGACAAAGGCAGGACATTTCTTCGAGTGACTTCACAGAAATGTCCAATGTTGCAGTTGTGTTCAAAATAGTAGATGTAAGGCCTACTCACATCTACTATTTATTGTTTATTGTAACAGTAAACAATAAATCAATTAATCAAATGATAAATTAAAAGAAACTCAGTAATTTTCACTGGCTTGATTTATCGTTTTCCTCTTTTCTCTCTCTTTTTACCAAAAATTGAATGATAAAAGTCTTCAGTCTGGTGCTTTGGTCTCAACTATCCCTTTTTTTTTATTTGTTTACACAGAATTTATAATAAATGTTATTTGTTGTTTCTGTTGTTTTCTTTATTTATTTTGGATATTTCAAATGTCTTACAATGTTCATTAGAATTTAAAGTTTATTGATCCTTGACAACGTGTTCTTGCATTATTATGCCATTATTACTATTATATTGCTTGAAAATGGTCTCAAAACAACAATATTATTGTTTAACACAATAGGTTGTGGGGCAATTTGTCATCCAACAGAATTTGTTATCTTGACAGGCTGAGATATGAGCTTAAAGTTGGTATAGCTGCAGCTCAAAATTCTTATAAAAGTTTTATTTCCATACATGCAAATACATTCTAGGCCATTTTCTTTATAAATTCAAACATTTAAAATAGAAACTAAATGTCTTTGGGGACATGCAGTTGACCAGTTTCTGGTGCCTTGAATTGACCTCTGCAGTTCTCTGCACTTCCTGGTTTTCAATCAGAAACATAATTAATTTTAATTTCAATCTGAGGATTGGGCTGGCCACAACAATCTGGTTGCATTTGAACCAAGATGCTGCTTTCTTAGCGGTATGCTTGGGATTGTTGTCGCGTTGAAGCCCTTCCTTTGGCATAAGGCGAGATGATCTCTTCATGTTTCTGGTGAGAGATAAGTGAGCCATCACAGAAATATACAGTAGATGCACTATAGATACCTGCATCTATACTCTCCTCATGTAAATTCAGTTTTTAGGGGTTGGCTTAAAAGTTATGAAGTTCTAAATATAACAATCTTGCCTTCATTAGGTCATAAAATGTTTCTTTTTAGGGGCAAATGGACTGAACATATGCTGAAGTTTTTTAGTCATAGAGAAAACTCAGTGCTTTTACATTTGTCATAATCAACAAATGGTCACACATTCTTACAGGAATACACAGATTATCAGGTAAATGTGTGTTTACTGTTTAGTTTTTTTATAGGATTTTTTTTTTTACATGTTTCTGGTTTTGGTTTAAATTTTTAAGTATTTAAAATCATTTTAGGAATGCAGCATATCATTTTCTGCCTTTTATAAGTTTTCTCTTGAACAACTAGGTTTTCAGTCTGAGCATGCAGCTTTTGATGAATGTTTAAAATGACACATTGTACTGGGTTTTTGTGAGAAAAATGCTCCATAACCAGCAAGTATAACATCTGCTGTCTTCGTTCCTGAACTGGGTCACCTTCCTTGACTACTGCTTGTTTCAAATGGTGAATAATCTTCCTGACAGAATGCCACGCTGTTTTTATTTTGAACATATTTTAATACATTTTTAAAATCAGAATCAGCGGGAATTATGTCATGACTGTTAGACCAGTTTTCTATTCCTCTAATAGACCTACAAGTAAATTATTTCTCAGGTAGACAAATAATTTCTACCAAAAACAGAAGCTGATCTGGTTAGAGATGCTGGACTGGTATTATTTTATACATGACTGCAAATAGCTTTATGCAAAATGGTGCAGTAATTATTAAAGGGCACAACAAGCTGCACAAGCAAATTTAAAAAAAAGACAGCATACTACACAGACAATAAAGTGATGCCCTCCTGGAGGCAAAAGTAGTTCTGCTGTTATCTATTGATTGGATGTCGTGCTCTTACTAATAAAGGGATAAAACAGGCTGCAGGCCAAAAAAGGTGTTCGCTTTGCAATCAGGCAGCGTGGCCAAACCTCTTAGAGGTGAGTAGGAGTCTAAGCGGAGCAGAGATTTATGGCTTAAATGCTTTAAATATATAATAGCAATGAAAAGCTTCAAAGCTGCCACTTTAGAGGATGAAGACTTTCGCTGGTCCAAACCATGACAACCAGCTACTATAAAATATTTTCACATGGGGGAGGGCAGCTGTGTGTGTGTGTGTGAAAACGAGAGAGAGAGACTACTTAGAAACACAACAAGGAAAGTCCATTTAGAAGTAAAGCTGAAATAGCTGATGCACTGAAATTACTCAGCTGGGCGTCAAAAGATAAGAGGACAAAGACCTTTACAGAATAATGGACTGGCAGAGAAAAACAAAAGAGGCACCAGCAGACATGGAGAAATCAAGGAAGAAGCTTGATTGGTTAACCTTGCAGTCTGCAAAGGTGCTTGAGAATGTACACATGCATTCATACGCATATTTACATAATTACACAGGAAGTCACCAAGAGGGAGAAGCAGAGCGGCAGCGACTAGAAGCTAAAAATAGCTCTATCGATGGGCTGATTATCATAATAAAGGGGTGGGGGAAAAGGCGGTCCAATAATACAGTCTCAGCACGAGTACATGTGGGAACAAAGAAGTGGCTCTTTTATATTAAAAGTTAATACTTTAATCTACACACACAGAGCTACTGACATAATTATGTTCTCTAGAGCCTTGAGATTCACTGTTAGAAAAAAAAAAGTCCCTTTGTGTAAAACATTTGTGGTACGAATATGTGGGGCGATTGTACAGTAATTGGAGTGTGTAAACTCTAATGAATAAAACTGGATGCGGTCAGTCCCTCATCGGGCATCTAGCTCAGTCTCTCACAGCATCTCATCCATCACCGGCATCAGGCTGTCCTGGGAGTTCACTGGATTTATTGCAAAGTCTATTGTAACACCAAAATCCAACAGCGACTAAAAATACTCTCCAAGAGGTGAACAGGTGTGCCGCTCTTTTACAATAATCCCCAGGTGGGCTCAGAAGAGGATTTTATACATGAAGGTGCACACACGTATTAGCGCACGTCTCCTGTGTGTAATGAACATCAAGCGAAATGTTGCAGCAGGAGACTGTCTGTTTGGATGTCTGTTCAGCTGAATCGGCACAGGCTGCTTTTTGTTTCTCCTCTTTAACCTTGCTCGATTCAAAGTCTGCGAACCAGTAAACAAAAACCACTCCTAGATTCCTCTGGGTCCCTAATCCAATCGGCCTTGAATGCATCGAGGATTGAACTGTATAACCCTTAAAGCTGCAGACCAAACTCTTCTGTAGAGTCTGTCAAACTCACTTTAGGTACAGCTTAGAGTAAAATACATTTGCTTAAAAATATGTCTTAATTGTGTTGCATCAGAAAAATTGCAGATAGTGAATGTTTCCTTTCACTTGTGTCTTTCTCTGCAGGCCCTGAAAACTGTAATTACCAACTGAGTGTTAAAAGAATCCTAATTTGCAAAAAAAGTATAAATGCCCATGTCTACCCTAACATCTTTAGCAAAGGTAATTGGGAATAAAGGAAAGTTTTGCTAACAAAAACAAAGAATCAAACAGAGGGAGTATGCTCGGTCTTTAAAACCGTGAGCTTGTTTACCAGGAATCTTTTTCATGGCATAGCAAGCAGCAGCGTAACAACAGCAGAGAGGAGGACAGACAGTCTCCCTGTCTCGCTCTCTCTGTCTGCCTAATTGTCTTGCTGTTTTAAATTGGCCTCCTCTTGTTTCCAATTTACCTCATTCTCTTCCCATCCATTTGTCCCGTGTTGGTGTTCTCTGTCCCCATTACTCCCTTTCTCTGTCTTTTTAAATCCACTCTCCTGTTTCCCTCATTATGCTCTCATCTTCCTCTCTCTTGCTCTCTCTCTTCCATGGGGCTCATCCCGTCTTTCCTCCATCCCAGCTGGCAGATGTGAGGCATGACAGCAGGTCTGCAGAGAAGGTATGATTGAGCTCACAAACTGGCATCCTTATTTACACTACAAAGTCCGAGTTGCAGATGCAGTGGTGCGACATGGCAACACTCCGACGACGACATGTCACCACCGCCTGGGAAACAGACTCACCATGGTAACAAGCAACTACATCTACATTTGCTGTACCAAAGTAATATTTATGTCAGACATGCCGCTCGGTGTTACTGAGAAGTTTCTGCTTCTCAGTTTGAGCATTTTCTCCTGCGTGGAGCTACAGGTCACTGCCTTGCACAACAATCAATTACTGTCACAGCCTCACCACTGAGAGCTCACACCTGGTTACCTCATAGTCATTCAACTGGTGTTCAAGCAGACAGGTCTGACTCTGATTGGAGCTGCAGGCCTCACCTCCCCATGTAAATTCCTGCTCTGGTTTGAGGATGTTCTCAAATTTAGTCGAGTTGAAGTCAGCATGGAGATAAATTGCAGTCTTCAGGCAGACCAGAGAGTGACCTTTCCTACTGTGCACTAATTTATAACTAATGCTCCACAAAGTAAGACTGAAATAACATAGTTTCCATACTCCGTGCTGTCATGCAGGAGGTTCCACTTATGCTTTTCAAAGATGTAGGGTTATAAAATTGTGCATCAGTTTGTAGCCACTGTAAACGTGAGTTTACACGGCCAGCAGCTTATTTGGATTTTAAGTGACGAGACGCCGTAAAACAAATCAGAAAGGAGCTCAAAAAAGACAGAACTAAGAAGACAAAAGATCTGATTATCTAAGATTGATTTTGTGGGGAAAAAAACACCTTTAAACCACCTTTGCATCACTGTTTGCAGGAAAGATTTTTCCTCTACGGACAAAAAGCTAAATCTATAGTCAGAGTCCCTCAACCTTAAGTAGAAATATTCAGTTATGAACAATGCATTTTAATCAGGATCAAGACTAATTCCCTTTCTAAGCTAGGCTTCAACAAAGCTTGATTCTTTGGTCCAGCATATTGACCTGAGACACAAAAGTGCTGCTTGATGTAACCAGCAGGGCTGGAGACTGTGTGACATTGAGAAATTACCTTTGTACTGAGGTGTCTCCTGTGGCGATGGAAATCAGCCGCAATAGCCTGAAAAGCATCTTTATTAGTCTGTAGAGCTGAGTGACTGACATAGGACGACAGAGCGGGTCATGATGGCACACGAGTTTGGTATTCTGAGTGTGTGTGTGCAAGAAAACACCAATCAGAGGAAGCAATTAGGATTTCAGAGGTGTTGCTGCTTACTGACCATGATAGGGACTCATTGCTCTAATCATAGACTAACACTGAGTGGAGAAGTGTGAAGATAAATACTCAACTTGAGTGAGAGCATCGACCCAAAAAAAAAAACGAAAAAGAAACAAAACACTTTTCATGACGTTTAAGATAGAAAGCAATTTGCAAACAATGCAAGTTCATTAATCATGTTCAATATTTGCGGTTTTGGTTTCATAAAATCCCCTCGCTGTCTCTTTCATCTGTGCAACAACATTAATCCATTGTGCCAATCAAACTGCAGGGAGCACAGAACCACATCAAAGCATGTCAGGCAGGCCTTTAACAAGAGCAAGCCAGCAGGCAAATCACCCCTTTAAGAAGAGTCCCTGGGGGATGATGTGCTTCTTTTTCTCTCTCCTCTCAGAAACACACATGCGTACAGAAGCAACACAGAACGACATGTAACACTCAAATGACTCATTTATCAGCCCGCCCTATTAAAGCTCAGCACACAAACAGAATAATCAATGCAACAGGAGTAAAAAACAGAGACATCCACAGATAAGTGCAGTGTGTTTTTGTGCACATACAATAAACTCTCCCACAGATCCAAACACAAAGGGAATGAATCGTATCTTTATCAGCTCATTGAACCATTATGATCATGACTAGCGTCCCTGAAATGACTGTCAGCGAGGAATCTGGTAAATATGACAGCTTCCTTTGCTGAGGAAATAATTACATAGGCACTGACTAACTGTTGGCTTGAAGCAGCAGGTTTTGGCCCAGCATATTTATAGCAAGTGTCCATTTGACTTTCACATCAACAGCATAATGAATTCAAGTTCAAGTCAGCTTTATGGCAAAAGGTCAGTTAGCCAAAATATTCTGCATGAGTGTAATAACGACACAGGCAAGCAAGGAAAACTGCAGCCTGGTGTATCAGCTGACGGATGTCCATTAATGTGCTTTGACAAGATGGAGACAGCTTTTAAATGTAAACACAAATGAAGTAAATAGTTCAAAATATTTTGCTAGCTAAGATGTAGATGATCAAATTTTATATGGTATGACATCATCAAATCAGCAATAAAAGAATCAAATAAATTCAATTTAAAACAGTTGCATTAATACATTTATAGCTGATCACTATAAAGACATATTTACATAAATGATTGATTTAATATCACCATCAGTGCAACACAAAAGATTGATGTATTTTTTGACGTAGTCTTGATCAGTGCTGCTTCTGACAAAACTATTCATGCATTTTGGATTTTTCCATCTTCTGTCATAAACTTTAATATGTTTATCCAGTGTTATATAACACAAAACAAATACTTCATAAGTATGAAGGGAAAGGAAAAGCATACATGGTTTGAAACAGTCTTTACAAATAAAAATCTAAAATGTGGGGAGTTAATTTGTATTTCTCTCCTTCATCTCTTAATAAAATCAACTTCCAGCCTGGCCTTCGCTTTCCTACGCAATTCTGCTATATTCTTGACTCTCGGCTCTGATTGAACTTGAGATATTTTGCAAAAGATGAATGGGAAGAAATGTCTGTCTGTAGATGTACAAAGCTGGTAGAAACCTAAAAGGATTTGCAGTAAATGTAATGAAAAGTGGTTCCAGAAAGTACTGAGTGGGGGAGAAGGGGGTTGATTGTAAATGAATGCCACATTTTCAAGTTTACTTTTAGCAAAATAAATAAAAACTTTTATTTTTTCACTTCACTGCATCACTTTGTGTTAGTCTATCAAACAAAATCAACAAAATGTACTTTGTTTGATTGCATGAATGAAATGGAAAAGTGACACAAATAAAGGATTTAATGTTGACTGTTTGCTAACAGTTCAACTTCATATGATCATCTTGTTGGCAGTGAAATGATAATTTATGTGTTAAACTGTAATATTGTTGGTAGTTTTTACTGAATCGTCCTGTGAGTTTAGGGGCTAAAACATAGTCAGAAAAAGAAAGTAAAAATCTTTTGTATTCTTCTTTATTACATATTTCATATTAAACTAATGTTTTTCTATTCGGATTGAATGTTGTTTTTTTTTTTTTTTAAATAAACAAAAGACATAGTGATGTTAGATTTGAATACAAATATAGCTTAGACTTTCTTTTAAGAGGCATCCTCAAAATTGTAGAATTTATTTATCTAGGTAGTGCAAAGAAATGTCCAATGACTAATTTTAGAAAAATTTCAGGAAGAGTGAAGAAATACTAGTGAAATCAAATTTAAAGATTTAAGAGAAAGGCTGCCATCTTGAACAAAATCAAAATAAATAAAAGATGATAAGGAGGAACTTCCCAAAGCCTCCAAGCTCGTTGATACGTTAAAATTAAAACAGATTAAAGACTCTCTTAAGAAAACTGCAGCTGTAAAATCAAAACTGTTCCCCGTAAAATGTTTCCTTATTTAGCTTGAGACAAGCAGTCACAAGGACAAGTGTTGCAAGTTCAAGTATAAACGTGCATTTTATTAAATATCAATAGTATTTAATGTTTTGCCTTTTATCACTTTACTTTCTAATCGTTAAGGTAGAGTGCTCTGTCTAATAGACCTGGAATGAAAATTAACAGTATGTTTTAAAATATCATGCATTCATCAGGGTTATAAAGGTCTCTTTCTCCCTCCACGCATCATTTCCTCACATCATTATGATAGTCATCTTCATTACTGCTATCATTATCAGACGCGTGCGTCATACGCCATCATGATCTCCATCCTATGCATCCTGGCTCTGTTCCCCATTAACATCTTTATGTGCACCTCCTCTGTGTCTCCACCGGAGGATTCCCTGTCAGAGGCTGCAGAGCTGCCGGGCAGCCGGAGTCCAGAACGCTGGATGTGAACCGACAGAAGCTGCATGTATTTATAGGCTATCTGAGTACAGAAATGTGCTGCTCACTGTTCAGGCTATTTATAGAGCCTCTTTGCTGATGTCTCTGCGTATAGAGCAGGAGAAGAGATGCTTCTCCTGGGAATTACTTATGAGACTCCCTCATATCTGCCTTCTCCCTCCATTCGGAGCACGTCCGCTCTCCCAACAGCCTCCGTCCTCTTGTTTTACACTTTCTGTCCTCTTTCTTCCTGCCTCTCTGCCTGTCTTCTCCCCTTTTCCCATCTTCTAGGAGTCTAAAGTAGCTCATGTCTACCTTTATCACTATCCCTTCCCCCACAGTCTGATTTCTGATCCTCTTCTTTCTTTTACCTTATTTTCTTTTCTTTGATTTTCTGATTCCTTCAGTCCATTTTAACAGTCTCATCTCCACTTTGAAACAGAAGATGCTCTTCGTCTTGAAGGGGTCAATTATTTCCTAAATTTAAAATAAATGGTTGAATCTCAGTCCAAAAGCACAAGAATATAGTCATTGTGGAATTATTGTAAAATTTTTCTACATTTACTTTTCCAGCACATGCAGTGCCTTGTAAAGGTGTTTGTGTCTCGTGAGCTTTTCCTCATTTTGTCGCATCACAAACACAAACTTCACTGTATTTTATTTGGATTTTGTTTGACAAAAACGCTTAGTGATAGGAAATTGAGTCCTAGTTTGAATATTTTTACATCTAAAAATCTTTAAATTGTGATGTGTGTTGCAATTTAGCCCACCTCAGTCAGTATCAGACCATTGTCTGGTTTCAATATCAGTCTGAACTTTGACTAGGCCTTTCAAACATGTATTTGCTGAATTCTCTCATGTCATCAGCTTTTCCCAGGATGCATTAAGTCTTGCATAAACAAAGAAAAAAACATTCTTCCATGTGTACGCTGTGTCCCTTAATTCGCTTGCTGCAAACAGCAAACAAAACTTTCTTTCAAGAATTGCTTTCTTCACATCACTCTTCTATAAATTCCATAATTTTTCTAATAGTCGTCACATGATTTCACACCAGAGTTGAGGCTCTCTGAAGCTCCTCCAAAGCTGCTATTGGCCAAAATAATCCGCTGTTTTTGCCCTTTAGTGAAAAGGTTAGTTCAAATGTACTAAAGTAAGAATCAGTGAAGCTATTCTTGCTAATAGATCTCTTAGTTGAAAGATGCCACATTACCATCACCAGAAAAGTTAAGATCCTTGGCAGCATGGAAAGCTAGCTAAGCTAATTTGCTAATTTGCAAAGTACTATGAGATCTGGGACGTGCATCTTTAATGCTGCTGCAGAAAATCTAAAAGCTTATGGAGTAAGCTTTTAGATTGGCTTTATCTGTTGTGTTCCTCATGATGCTGACCCCTGATGCCTTTACAGAACGCCTGGATTTATAAGGAGATTAAGACTGAGATTCAGAATAATTATTAGCTGGGCAACTTGTAAATATGATTTTATTTACGGGTGGCCAAGCAGAGGGGCACAGGGAAATATGAAATTTTTTTAAATATTTAACACATTCCTTTCACTTCACAGGTTTGTGCTACTTGGTGCTGACCTATAACATATATTGAATTAAAATTAAAAATGTGGAAAATCAAGGGGGTAAGAATATATATATTTTTTTCAAGGAACTGTAAGTCAGTTTTCACTCTTTAGCACATCTTCAGACACTTTTAATCTGGGAATGTCCTCCGAGTGTTAATCCTGCAATCGTTTTGCCATCTGCGCTCAAAGAGAGGTAAGTGTATGTTCAAAAAGAAAAGCCCCAACTCACAGACAAACAACCGCAGCAGCTTAAAATGCAAAGTCTGCGGCATGTCGTTAGTATCAAAGAGAACATTCTTACATTAGGCTCATTATGTTTGGGGTGCAGCAAGCTATCCTTGAGCCCAATGACATAACAGGATGCAGTTGATGTCAGCATGTGAGCCTTCCAGCTCTATGCACACACATACATACATACATACACACACACACACACACACACACACACACACACACACACACACACACACACACACACACACACACACACACACATATACAGATTCCCTGACAGCCAGACACACCTCCTCCCACGTCCTTGACGGCATGTTGTGATGCAGAGTGGCGTCTGCTCGTCAAGCTGACAGACCGACTCTGACAGCATGGTCAGAGCGTTGCAGACGAGAAAAGAAGAAAACAAAAACAACAAAAAAAACCAAACAGTGATTGTCAAATGCTTCAATCCACGACAACAAACAGCCCCGGTGGGCAGAGCAGAGCAGCGTTCAGGACCACCAACACTGGTTTGTTAGCCATCTGACGCTGTGTCACTCTGATGCTTAAGCAATGCCTGACTAAACTGAGTGTAAAAAGTCAAGCAACGCATGTAAACGAACCATGCTCAACATTTAACAGAGAGGGGCAACTCAAAGCTCAGGGTTCCTTCATATTTTTGCTACTATACTTAACCAGATTTAAATGTCCAGATTTGTTCTGCAGTTTTTGTAACATTTTAGGCATAGAAGTACAAGAAAATAGCCTTAAACTTGCTTGAAACAGAGTCACATTTTGCTATGTTTTCTACAAAGAATAGTTTCTGTTATCTATACTGAGTTAGATCAGCTGTATTTCAAAATCTTTAACTCTCTGACTTGTCAAATAAACAAGAGAGTATACGAGACAACTATTGGGACATCTGAATTTCACGACAGAGACAATAAAGGTTGTTTCTGTGATATTCTGTGGTGGATTTAATCTGACTTCAAAAGCCAAAAACCATAAACCAGCTGAAACTTCAGTGGGATAATGGATCAAAAGGAAGAGATCTATACAGCATTCAGAATAAAGGTTGAGGTTAGAAAGAACAGAAGAAGTAATAGGAGATCAGAGATAATGCTGAGTGGAATACGATTGGGCACCAGAACTTGATTAGAACCGCTTTATCAAGGGAAAGCATCCTACTGGGTTTGGTTACTGCAGTGGTGTTTTTTGTTTTTAAAAAAAAAAGGGAAAAAAAGCATTTATGGGATGTAAAAAATTGTGATAGTGTTGTTCATAGAACAGTGGAGTACTGGGGAACTGAGGTTTAACAATATTATTACATTGTAATAAGGTTGACTGGGGGAAAAAAAATGTTGTTTAGGAAAACTATTTTTCAAGAGTTGGGGCCTGGGGTTGTTTGAGTTTGGTTTGAGATTTTTGTCATTTTTGGTGTTCCTTAGCTTTCTCCATTTAGTTTGCCCTGTTTTCCACTTTTGTTCTTCCTCAGTGATTCTTGTTATGTTTTTCTTGTTTTTAGTTATTTTCTGTTCTAGTGTATCTTGTTTCTTAGTCTGAGTTATTCTTTAGTATTTGAATTATTTCCTGTGCCACTTTCTCTCTCCCTTCTCCCCCCAGGTAGCTCCTGCTCTAACCACTCACACCTGTTACCTATTTATTCATCAGCCACACCTCCCAGTATTTAAGCTCCTCTGTCTCTCTCTGTCACTAGTCGCCAGTGCGTTTTGTTACCTTGCCACACCTTGTGTCCACTTGGAATCCCCTCACGTCTTCAGTTTCTGTGTTTGCTTGGATTTTTGTGTTCCCCTTTATTTGCAAGTTGGATTTTGTCTTTGTTTAATTAAATTCTCTCATCTATGCTACATTTTTGCCTGCTGCTTTTGGGTGTCTTTAACCACTAAACATGACAAAGAGGATACAATGTAATAGAAGCATGATGAACGTCCGGTTCCATTTCTTATTGCCATAAAACTCCAAAGAAGAAGCAAAAAGAAAAGGATTGGGTTGACTGGATATGCAACCCAGACCAGAGAACCAGAGAAACCATTATGTTGCCAAGTAACTAAGAGAGTAGTGGAGGTTCTGGTGCAGCACCTATCCCTCTGTTGTAAATCCGCCTCCTACCATTCAGCGCCGCCTGTCTCTGTGACGATGGCGTCTCATCTCTGGTTCAGCTGAAGACTAAACACAAACAGACTGGACCCTGAGGAGAACCTCAGAGCTGCTTTGTAAACTACAGCTCCGGTCTTTGAGGCAGAAACATCCTCAGCTGTCCCACTAATTCCTGCAAATTGAGGCTTACGATGTTCAGGGGACACCCAGGGTTGATCTGTGCACTCTGATGTTTCTTTTGCAGCCCACGATGACAGTACTTAGCTGCTGGTGGAGGAAAACTTCATTTTGTAAATGTGAATTACACTTTTTCTTCAGAGATAGTTTTAACTTGTGGATAAATGCTGCAGATTATAGCGGTGTGTTGGACTCAGATTTTAACAACCACATGTCCCCTTCAGCTTGAATTTAGATAACAGACAAGTAGTAAAATGTCACTGCTGTGATTTTTGATTAAATGTGCATGAAGACAGCAGAAACTGTTCAACTGCAACTGTCAGCACAATATCTCATTTTGCAAAACTTTCCACCACAAAGGACTGCTAGAAAGCAAGACTTGGTAGGTTATCACACTTTAATATAATCTTAAAAACATATTTGCCCTAACGTGGATGAACACTCCCCGGAGCCTGAAGGAGCTGCTAAAGCTCCTTCACGGTGAATGATGGGACCGGTGTCGATGAAGGAAAAACGATAAGACTTGGATAAATAAATCTTAACTGCAATCAGTACTGTCATTTCAATCTACAATTATTATATCACAATCACATGTTTTCCCAAGAGCTTTTAAAGGCTTCATTTATTATAAATCACTGTGAAAACAACTGCATTTGTTAATCATTATGAGACTTTAGTGCTGCAAATGATTAATTTTTTCTGCATATTAGAAAATGCTAAAAGGAATTCTCACTTTTCTTGATTGTGAACAAAGACTGAAAGTGATTTGTTGCAACAAAGATACAGATAAGTCAATGATTCATTCAAAAGATGAAGAGTAGGAGTCTTCATTACACTGTATAGGCTTTGCAACATGATGGACAGATAATCACGGAGATGTAATTACTACATTATCACAGAATAATAATAATTTGAATAAAAGGTTGGAAGGTGACTGTAATTGAAATATCATTGCAAAACGGGGGATAATGTGAACAAAACGGGTCTTTTAGGATTAGCAGAGAGAAGGTGTTAGAAGGTTCAGCCAATGCCCATTACCACGGCCGTCACTCCGTCAGTCGGCCTGAACGGCACTAAAACACAGCCGACAGTCAGAGCCAGGCAGAAAACAAGAACGACAGAAATGAAGGTGCAGACTGCTTTTCCAGCAAATCTACTGTCAAATTTGACACTGGTGTTAAACACAGTAACTAGCTGCAAAAGATACATAAATCTTTTGCATACACCATTACCAAAGTGTTGCTACTTAAGCTTTTCACAACCTTTCCGTCCTCTGAAGGGTGCCGGCGTATGAGTCACTGCCAGAGGAACTTTTATTACAATGGCTATGAATCGCTGATATTGAAATAACTTCCTCACTGTTATTGAAAACACTTTAACATACTCACGACAACAATTATCAGCCTGAATGCCTGCCCTTGGGAAAAAAATTATTAAAAGGATAATAAACAGTCAAATCACTTCTGCAGAAATGCCTGAATGGCGTTTAAGGCTCCTCCGACCAGAAAACTCTGGATATATGTTGTAAAATATACACACTAACTTTATTAGTAGTGGTAGGACTTGATTAAAAATTTTTAATCGAGTTAGTTACAGAGTTTGCAATGAATTAACATTTTAATCAAAACAATAGGTCGACAAAATAGGCAACATGTTCAATTCAAAAAACTTTTTCACTGATAAATTATTGGATAAATTGACATATGAGCTCAACAACAAAGGTGGTTATTGTTTTTATACTTATTCAACTTCCAAGAAGGGCTGCAACTAACAATTATTTTCATAATCGATTATTCTGATTATTAATTGGATGAAAACAAATAGAGAACTCCCTGCAGGTGAAGCCTGGCTAGCTAGCCCTCAGGAAGTTGACCTCAAAGAAAAAGAAGTTAGTCTTCAAAATAAAAGCATAACAAGGCAAATTTCTCATTGTGTCTGCGTGTACCTGAGTGAGAGAGTCGATTTACAGCACCCTCACAGTAACTTCTTTGAAAAAAATACTTATTTTGAAATGTGGACTGTGGAAGTTGACATTAGCGTTGAGGACGTCTGAGCTGCTGCAACATGTTTTACACTGACATGGTGCTACAGAGTTGAATAGTTTTGGTTCTAGGCTAACTCGTTTTGCACAACTTACACACAACAACAGTCTTTTCCAGCTTCACATCAGATTGTTTTCAAGCAAAAATTAACCCCAGTGGGCCAAGAAAAGCGACGTTGTTGTCCATCACTGTTGTTTGCAGATGACAGGTATGTCAGATTTACTGGCAAACCAGAAACACAAGACAAAGGCTCTGAATCTTTATATGTAAAAAAAAAATAATTAAAGCAGGCAAAAAATACATAATTAGTTGGGTTAAAAAAAATTAACATGTTCATCTCTATGAAATTAATTAATCAAAATGAATATGTTATTTCTTAGTTGGCACAGATTAGCCAATCACTTGGTGCAGGCTTAGTTAAGGCATCTAAATTGGATGTAGATTCCTTTCTGGACTTCAAACCAGGCATCACAACGAGAACAATAGAGACTCTGAAAGTGTTATGGGGTTGTCCAGAAACCAATCTACCCAGATTGAGCTCAACCATCCCACTGGTTTACTGGTTTTATATCAGAGGAGACAGGGTGAACTAGTTACAACAAAGATATGCAAGATATCTGAAAATACATGCCAGCATTGAGGTCAGTGGTCTGCAACAACATTAACTCACACTGCCACTCCTGTCAGCTAAGACATCAGGAAACTGAGGCTATAATTCACACAGACTCCCAAAATTTGTCAATACCAAATTAGGAAAAGAGGCGACTCAGCCTTAAATTCTGCTGAGCTGCAGCAGTGATGCATCTGAAACATGCAGGTCACTGAGAGGTGGAGACCCTGCTCTAATCTGCAGCTTACAGAAACCATTTAAACTGGCGAGTTTTACTTCAGACACTGATGATGTTAAAATTCATCAATGATCAATGAATTTAAACATTTATAACCCTCAGTTAGACATTTTTTATTTATTGCATTGACTCATTTCATTAGTTTCTTTTAAATACAAAGCTAAATGAAGAAATATATAATTTGAAGTATTGGTGGATCTGTTACTTCACTCAGCTGCAGAGCAGTTCTCCTTTCTGACTGAATCCTTGGTTCCTGTACATTATTCACACGAAGATCCCAGAGTTTTCCAGACTGAACTTCCCGAAATGTTTTTACTTCTGCTTCAAATAAACTAGAAAAGTATAAATTCATGACCGGGTGAAAATATGTAACCTGGAAGAAGGGGGGGGGGGGAGGGAGGGAGGGAGGAAGGAAGGAAGGAAGGAAGGAAGGAAGGAACGAAAAAAGAAAGGAAGGAAGGAAGGAAGGAAGGAAGTAAGGAAGGAAGGAAGGAACGAAGGAAGGAAGGAAGGAAGGAACGAAGGAAGGAAGGAAGGAAGGAAGGAAGGAAGGAAGGAAGGACCTCCTTTGCCGGCGGAGCGTTGTCTCGATGATCGACGGCGAGGACGCGCTGGGGGGGCGGAGCTGTCCAGATGGTACCTGCTGATGACATTCTGATTGGCCAGCACAGGGGATGATACTGCGTTGTTATTGGTTGGCTCGTCCCCACCTCCTCCGCCGGTCTGGCGGTTAGTACGGGAAGATGAACGTAGACTGAGTTTTCGCCGGAGTTCAGGAAGTTTCTTCATTTTTAAAGAGAGTTTCCGAACAGTACCAGGAGACCTCAGCCTGTCCATCACACTTCCAGCTCCGCCCCCTTTGTTTAGGGAGGTGGGGCTTGAGTCTGAGGCAGGGCAATCTGTAACGGACGGATAATCAATGAGCAGCTCACTGCAATCACACAGCAACTGGTGGAAAGAAGCTGCTTACCTGAGATTTCTTCAGTAATGTCATGAACCTGGTGACTGACGCTTGGATTGGCGCCCTCCTGTGGACACTCACAGCTACAACCGGGTCCTCTGAGAACAGTGACGTCCTGCTCTTCATCCCTCCTCTTCCATACCTCCTCTTCTGTCGGTGGGCCTCCGCCGTCCTCCTCCTCTGGGATGGGGTTGTACCAGATGTTGCTGCTGCTGTTCTCCTCCAGAGGCCCGAACTCATCATCCGGAGCCTGGGACTTTCCTGAAGACAGAACCCATGCTCGGCTGCTCCGCTCCAGGCTCTGCAGGTATGCCCGCTGGCCGGACAGCTTGGCGCTGACTCCTGGGGTAGGAATCTCAGTGGCGTCCCCTGAAGCTTGGGAGTCTTCCTGGTGCGTACTGATGACTGCGTCCCTAAGTGGAACGGCTTCAGGATGCGCCTGAAAACACGGCAACACGGGTTACAACCTCCAAGAGAGACAAGCGGCAGAATCCATCACCAAACTGAAATCCAGCCGGAGTCAAACTGGAGGAACCACACAGAGAGAGAACGATGATGGATCAACAGGTACCACCTCCCATCTGAATACCTTGTCGCTCCAGGTCAGCCCAGATTCATGGTGGGATATCCATGACGACCACTGGTCAGAGGTCATGTGGGTGGAGCTCGGACAAGAAGCTTCCTGCCGCGCCCATTGCTGTTTCTTAGCAACCGTGATGTGATTTCGAGGGGGAGAGCTGGGGTCCGGGCGGGCGGCGGTTACAGTGTTGGATATGATGTTCAGTGATGGTGATGATGGAGACGTCTGAATGGCGGCAGAGCTGACTGGAGGCTCTGAAGAAAACAAACAGAAGTTTGAGAAATGGACCTTCAAGTTCTGCATCATCAAACACATGAAAACGCCGTCTGCTCTGGATAACCTGCTGGCGTCTCACATTTTCTTCTCTAAGGCTTGCTTAGCTTCAGCTCTTGCCTTAACAAGGCTTCTCCGTTTCTCTGGTTAATGGTAATGTTGCCTTCCTGTTCACTTTATTGAGTCCCTGAAGGGCAATTCATTTGCAACTAGTGGTGTGGCCAACACATTCACACAAACACCTTTATGCAACAATTAATTAGACAAATCGGAGACATACATCAAGAATTAAAAAAACAGAATACACAAAAACATGAGCAGATGTCAAGTCATGGCATTAAAGCTACAGTTTCTTTAAAGAATGACAGTGGGGATAACAGACTAATCTGTTCGTTCTACGGTGGAATCCATCAAGACCTTTTTATAGTTTGGAATCCTGATCTGGACTTGAATTGGTCTATAAAGTCATTCAACTGAATCCCAATTATTTTTCCAAATCCAGTTCTGCATTCTTTGATAAAAGCTTTCTTTCTGTAGAATAGGAGATCGAGGGCTTCCATCTGGTAACGCTCCTCCAGCATAGACCAGGCAGTTCAGGCCGGCTCACTGACGCTACGCTACGATAGTTCTAGACTCCAGGTCACCACCAATCTCTCCAGGATTCGACCAGGTTCACCTTCTGAGAAGCAGACTCCAGTAACTGGCAGCTTCATCATCAGAGACATTAGAGACACCAGCAACCATAGGGAGGTTTTACACCCACAGCCACAAGGGGCAACATCCACACTCGGTTGCAACAACCGGAGGTCACCAAAGTTAGGTCTGCTTCGGTGTGTAAGTTTGCCAAAACAATGGCAGATTATATTTGACCAGGAAATGAAACACGTGCAGACCAGAATTGAGCAACTTCGGGTTTGTGTACTGCAAGTTTCAAATGAAAAACCTCCTCAAGCCACAGCAGCCAGACTGTTGACTATTCACTCTGTTAACACAGAGTTGATTCACCCCAAGAGGAACATTTAAACTGCTAAAGTCATTACAAAGAGACTGTGTACCTCTGACTAGTTGTTATCATGATATCCTTACTTCAAATACTCCAAGGTACTTCACATTAAGCTTTATTTGTAATACCAGCATCCATCTATTGTCTGCCGCTTAGCCGGGGTCGGGTCGCGGGGGTTGCAGTTTCAGAAGGGAGGCCCAGACTTCCCTCTCCCCAGCCGCTTCTTCCAGCAGCAGCATGATCACAAAAACTGATAAATCAAATCGTGGGAGGTTGTTAGCATGGTTTGGGTTTTTAGCCTTTCTATGTGGAACCACTTTGGTTAACTTGGTCCCAGAATGATTCAGAAAAACCAGTCCATGCATTAGTTCCTTCAGCAGGTCAGGCTGGTTAAGTGGCAGCTGGTTGCTAGTGTTCTGAGCATGCTCAGTAGAGAGCAGCGTCTGGTGACAGGCAGCGTCAGCGTCTGACAGAGCTGCGTGAATAAGCCCTGTTGTTCTGCTGAATGCAACCTGAGGCTGCTGCTTCTGGTCTGCGTTTAACTGGTTGGGATCTTTCTGTGTGAAACACAAACACCTTTATCCTCTTCTCTGATTGGTTGATCTGTTAACCTGATGCCGAGGTCACTCCAGAATGAAAACATGTTTAGAGACAGAGAAGAGTGCCACGCAAATTGAACTCTGCCTCATGTTTAACGCCAAACAAGAACCATCAGACTAACACCAGAACCCGGTTCCGGTCCTGTGGTTCTGGCCCAGTGGGTCAGAGTTCCCCTTGATGTGTATGTTGCCTTTGCACAAAGAAAAGCTGCAGGATGCAGAGCTGCTGCAATAATTTCTGGGACAATTTATCCTCCAGCGTGTTTGTTATTGTGACCGGCCCACTGACAACAAACTGACCCAGAACCAACTGACCCAGTTGAAGTTTTAAATTTTTAGGAACTCTTCAGATGTCCTAAGGTGAAATGCCTCATAATGGTTCTGAGGGTTCTGCCCAACTGCTTCCTGAGGCTACAAGCAGGACCAAACAGGAAGTGACCCTCTCCAGAGGCTGGCTTTACTTCCTGTCATCTGAATGAGTCTGAGAGCTAGAAACAGGAGGGGGAGGGGCAGAGGCTGAATAAACAGCTGCACAGATGTGAAAGGAGCTTCTGTGTTCAACACACACTGTTGAGTATTCACTATTCATCACACACGCGCAGATGCAGACTTGTGTGTATTCCCACCCACATTCAGACTTTGTATTGACTTCCATTCATTTCAGTGAAGGTTAGTGACCCAAACCTTATAAACCAAACTCGCCTTAACCGGCCCTCCAGGGGTCCACTGTGTCAGGAACGGGCTGTGGGCCCCATAAGGCTCATCGGACTTCAGAAGGTTAATAAATATGACAGACACACACACACACACACACACACACCCGGCCTGCAGTCAGCAACACAGGAAGAAACGTTGGGTTGGACCGGCGGTCCTGCCAGGTTCTGAGGAAATTCTCATTGGGTTCTGGTGTCAGAAGAGATCAGTCCTTGCTGAAGGGTCCAGTTTGTCTCCTTCAGAACCAATAGGCCCAATTCTACACCAGCAATCCCGGTCCAGCATGAACAGAACCAGTGCAGTGAGACGGTCCATCTGGACACATAAACAGGAAGTTCAGCAGGGCCAATGACAGGAAGCTGATACGTGTGCAGGCGGTGTGCTCAGCGACCCAATTACAGGCTCAGGCCCGGTTCTGGATTTACTTCCAAGTCTGGGGCTCAGAGAAATCCTTCCAGTCGGTCCAGAACCTGTCAGAACCAGGGCTGTAACAATTCCTTGAGTGATTCGAGTACCTCGATTATTAAAATTCCTTGAAGCTTCAAGGCAGCTTAGCTTCCTTAAATTATGTTTTATTATTTAGTGCACCGTGTTCTGGTCGGGTTCTTATTTGCGCTGCACAGCGCTCTCTCTTCCACCTGAGTGGTTGATGAAAGCTAAGTGTTAGCAGCATAAGGTCCAGTTTTCAAGTTCGGTCTGGGAGGATTTTACTGATGATAATGTCTGGACTTTTATCGTTTTTCGGGGACCAATAAACATCCTTACTGACGCGATGACTGGAGCCCCAACTCCACAAGAGTTTATCAGGGGGCCTTCGCTTACTTTGGGGGCAGATTATATTAAAGTAAAACCAGCTTTTACTTTAAATATGTACACAAACATTTATGTAACATTTCAAATAAAATAACCATGTTTATTAATGCAAAATAAACAATAAGGATATAAACAGTGACATGTATAAAATACTGAGTAATTATGCTCAAATTTGCACAGACATTATTAGCTCATATGTTGCAGAAATCTAATGTTTCCAATGTTTTCTTTATGCAATCTGGTCAAGTAAGAGAACAAGGTGCAGTGCATTAAAACTATTCATACCTTTTCCCAAAAAAAAGTTCGTAAAGTAAATGTAATCAGTACTATCCACTTTTGAACATAGGTAACAAAATTAGTAGCCTGTTCTTGTTAACAAGCTCAACATGATGTACTGGCTTTGCTAGTCACCATGTAGCTAACATTAGCTAGTCATCATTTAACTAACATTTACCAGTTAGTTACCAACAGCATTACTCAACTCACTCGGTTAGCTTGGGAGGAAGAATGTGCAAAGTTCTTTGCATTTTGTTGCTTTGCTGCCATGATTCTAACACACGTCTGTGTAGCTCAGCAGCAGCAGGTCGACTTCGCTGCCTTGTGACTAACATGAACACAAAGCTACAAATGTTTGGGCAAGGTCAGAGGTCATCTATTAAACTGACTGGAGATGAATACAATAAACCAAAAGCTGGAGTATAGACATTTTTTATAAGTGTATTTGTGAGCCTGCCTCTTTATTATTAAATTGAATAGAATTTCAGATTTTTGCATAACTTTTCTTCAGGTTAACTTAGAAAGTGATCTATTATTGTTACAGGTTAATTTTCTAGACTACAGAAAAATTATAATTAGGGAAGCTCAAATATGAAAAATTGGACTGATATTGATATCTGACAGTAATACTGCTGTTATGTTACATTTACTAATATTTTATTTGATCAAAATTTTTATCTGACTACTTGATTTATCGTAAGAATAATTAGTAGATTACTCGATTACTAAAATATTCGTGTACCACAGCCCTAGTCAGAACCATCTGCTCCAGGTTCCAGCAGGTTCTCGTCCTCATCTGATCCCAGGTATCAAACAGTAAATGGCCTGGATTTATTTAGTTTAACCAGCCCAGAGGACTCCATGCACTGGCGCCCCCTGCTGGACCCCCTGACCACCTGTTGGGCCCCTACCCTTGGCAGAGAAGGGTCGACACAACGACTGTCTGCAGGTTTGAGAAGACAGAGCACAAGTGAAGACGATGGCCGCCTGGACCCGGGTCCAGTTCTGGGTTTACTGGTTCCAGGAAGTTCTACTGACCCTGAGGACCATCATCATGCATTCACTGACCATCATGATGCATTCACTGGCAGATGGTAAAGTGCTCACCACTCAGTTTGGGCTCCGTCTTCCTGCGCCTCCTGTCTTTTCCCCTCAGCCTGGAGAAGGTTCTCCTCAGCAGCGGCTCGGCCATGCTGCACCTCCTGCAGCAGGAGCAGAGCCCGGTTTCCCCCCAGGAGTCGGTCCGGTTCCTCCTGCAGCAGGAATCATGGGTTCCTCCAGGAGAACCAGGAGTCAGCGCTCCTCCTCCTGGAAGCAGAATCCCAGCAGGAGGAGAAGGAGTCAGTCCCTCGTCTCCTTCACACTCTGGAGCAACGTCTCAAACTTGGACATGACTCTTCGTCTCCTCTTCGTCTCCTCCTCGCTGTGAAAGTTGTTCGACAGGAAATGAATTCCAGGCATTCTTTCCCAAACTCCCCCTCCGCTCCTCCTCCCACTCTCCACCCTGCGCTGGGGGAGGAGTGGCCCTGAGGCATCATGGGATCTGGAGTTTAAACCATCTGGAGTGCTGCTGCTAGTCGACGACTCAATGCGCGACTGTTTCCGTCAAAACGGTTTAAACTAATTAATGAACTGAACTGCATGACAGACAGCAGCAAACATTCAGGGACATAAGCAGGAAATTCCCCGGTAGTTTGTGGTCCAAGTCAGGATCTTGTGGTGGGGGTCGTGTGTGTGTGTGTGTGTGTGTGTGTGTGTGAAGGGGGGAAGGTGGTGCTATTACCTAGTTTGCCTTCCTCCTATCTAGGCCCATTTGCAAGATGGCCGCTGGCGGTTTTCTGGCTTTCTGTGAATAGGCGCCATGTCAATGACCTGAGTGGGTGGAGCCTCATGGTGAGGCGCTGATGACATCACTGGATGGCGTGCAGACCCTCTGGATGACGCGATGCTCACCTGTAGTCACCTGACCGAGGGAGAATCAGACACCAGAGCCGTTCACAGATGTTTTATTTTAAAATCCGTCTACAGTACAAAAAACTGCTCTCTGATTGGTCAGCCTGGAGCAGGAAATGATGTCAGCTGGACACTATCTTACATTCAGTCAGGTCTGAATTAAAAATATAGAAGCCTCTCATGATACTAGTAAACATGACCAGGAAGACATGGATTAAAGTCTTTAACGCCTGGAGCAGTTCCACACCACAGAAGAAGAAAGCGTCTGCAGTCGGGAAAAGCCCTGATGGCAGCAAACGCCTCGCCAAGTCTGCAGTCAGCCAATCAGGAATCAGGTGTGTTCAGAGACACGTTGGATCAGAGTGTCCCTGAACACACCGTCACATGGTGCTGACTGACCCGTCTCCATGGCGACGCTGGGTGATTGCTCACTGAGTCTTTGAGGGAACGTCGAGTTTCCAGATAAAACTTCCTGGGAAACTGACAGAAAGGCACCTGATTGGTTCTTCCACTGGATGGACAGACGTGTCATTGGATGGTTTCTGAGCTCCTCCTCCTCTTCCTCTCACTGACCCAGCATGTGGCTGATGTGACCCTGGAATCATCATGTTTAACATCACCTGTTAGCTCACATCTGATTGATTGATTGATTGATTGATTGATTGATTGATTGATTGATTGATTGATTGATTGATTGATTGACTGATGACATCACAGACATCAGAGGTCAGACCCTCCCTGACCAGAACCAGCCTCGGGTTCTTACCGGTTCTCCTCCCAGACAGCGGGGGCAGCGGCGCTGAGGTCCAGTCCGGGTCAATCCGACCTGCAGACCAGAATATGTTAATAGGTTTCCATGGCAACAGCACCCCCACATGACAGTCCAATGTTCAGCAAAGCCTCTTATTAAGTTTTCTGCCTCGGTTTCCATGGTAACTGATCCAGAGCGGTCTGTTTAACTGGCTGTCATCATGGCAACTGGCACGCACCTGCTGCTCCTGCTGATTGGTCACAGGCACACCATGGGACATTTCCATTGGATACTCTGCTATCTGGAGCTCCGCCTCCAAACACACCCGCTTCTGAAACCAAAGGTCATCATCATCATCAGTGACATCATCAGGTCCAGTTTGGGTGGAGCTGCCAGTGGAGGCATAGATCTACTCCATGCAGATGTGTTGACCACTTCCTGTCAACATGGGTCAGAACCAGAACCAGTTCTGAGTCCTGCTCCACATGTTCTCCATGAACACCAACGACCTTTGACCCTTTGGCTCACTCAGACACATTGGAGGGTTCCCCAGCATTAATGACCTGCTGAAGGTCAGCACCTCTATCAGCCTGGACTTTGATTAGGCCACTTAAAGCTCTTCATATGCAGCTTTAAAATTCATCATTAAGAGATTCTGACTCCATTTTAACAGTAATGAGAGGAAACTGGCCTCAGGTCACCAACAGGGGGCAGCGCAGCAACAGGACCAGCCCTATGGCTCTCAGGTTATTGTTGGAACATTATTATTATTATTTCTATCACAGTTATTGTTATCCTGTAAAGACCCATCAATAACCTCCAACAGCCACCAGGACAGGCCTCAGCTTCCTGTTACCATATATGGTCATGATGAGTTTTCAACATCTGGCTTGAAAAACACTCTTGGTCCAAATTTTATAAAGTTTTATTCATGTGTTCATTTTATTTGTTAAATTCATTCACGTCATTGATGGGAGATATTGAATCTGATTGTCTGGAGATTGTATGTACTGGGACCAGTTTCATTTAATTTGCATATAAACAACATAAGCAAAGTGTTTAATCTATTAAAATTTGTGTTATTTTCTGACGACACAAATATTCTAGTCTCGTGAAAACTTAAAACTTCTTTCCATAATCGCCTCTGAAACCAGTAAATGGTTTGACGACAATAAATTATCACAAAATTTGGACAAGACTAAAGTCATGGTTTTTGGGAACTGTTACAAAAACATTTAAATTCAAGTTCAGACAGAGAGGCCTGGGCCCAGCGAACCCAGGACGGGAGTCGGACTCCAGATACCCGGTCTACAGTCTCTCAATGCGGGGCGCCGCCGCGCTAACCACTGCGCCACGCAACGCCTCTGTTCCTTTACTGGAACTTTCAGTTTTTCTTTGGGAAATTAATTACATTTTTATGCATTTGAGCAGTCTGACAAACTCATCTTGTTCACTTTCTTGGAAAAATCACTTTTGTTACATGATTGAGACTAATGGACTGGCCCCGTAAAAGTCATTGCAGAGTAAAGAATCGACTAGTTGACTAGCAACCCCAGTGTAAACCCAGATAAAATGGGAAATTAATTAACCTTGTTTATTTTCGAGCATGTTAGGATTATTGTTAAGATTATTGTGGTGCAAACAACATGTGTCTTCATTGCTCGTGTGTGATTTTATACTTCCATCATGTTCGAAATAAATAACTACATGTTTGACCTTTGACCTTTGTGTTTCTTCTGATGACTGACTGGAGACCATCAGCTGAATGTTCTAGCCGGGTCAGTACCGTGCGTTCGGAGGGTTCGGGTCAGACGGTACCAGAACATAATTAAGGCCAAAAGGGGAAAATAGCAATGAAAACATCATGACTGATAAACAACTAGTTTAAATTAACCACCGACTGGTTAGCTAAACTACAGCTGAGTTAGTCTCTTCCTGTTAACCTTCCTCATTTTCCTCCAGGTATGTCTCACCTGCTGGGAGATCCAAGGCTCCGCCCCCTTCCTTTTCAGCAAGTTAGCTCCCTGCATGCTAACGTTAGCCTGCTAGCTCCAAACTGTTTCCGGCCTGTAAAGCACAAACTGACCGGATGGCCGAGCAGCTTCCGGTTAAACTCCCAGTAAAGTAACTCGGCACCCAGTTAACCAGTTAACAAGTAACCAGCAACCATCTCCAAACACACTGCTGCTGTTTTTGTTGTCCGACCTTCTGCTGACCGGCACCATAAAGTTTACAGCAATCACACACTTCGGGTACGGAAATGACGCCCACCTTCACAATAAAAGCGCGTAAGGCGCAGGCCGGAAACATTTAACGCATTGATCCGGTGATTGATCCGGTAGTAACTAGTTACATTCACTGGAGTAACTTTTTGGGAAAACATGTACTTCTATTAGTATTTTTACTTCACCGCACTTCTTATTTCTATTTGAGTCAGATTAATTGTTACTCTTAGTAGAGTAAACTTTCTGGATCCTCTAATTTCACTGAATGAAGAAAAAACAGGTTTTAACCAAACACACACAGAAACATCAGATGCAGTCCCACAGTTTATGTCAGAGTGAGACTTCTTCTTTGATTACCAGCTTTGTTGGTCTAGTGTTATTTTCCCCCTGCTGGGACATCAGGGGCTGATGATCCATATGATACCAGAAGTATTAGGCTTACATTGAAACTATATCTGTATTGTTTGGTTCATTTTAACTACTAAAATTCCGGAATTCAGTCATAATTACCATATTTTCCGGACTATAGATCACACCTCACTACAAGCCGCACCCACAAACTCAAAACACGTCCATATATCAGCGGCATCGGGCTACAAGCCGCTGGTTCCTCCGCTGCTCTCGGTTTTCCAGAGGCCGCAGCAGAGGACTGTGTCCTTGATCAATGTGCTATTAAGGACGCAGCCCTGCGGCTCCATGTCCCTCCTGTACTACCAGTCCACAGCCTTCAACTCAAAAGCTGCATCATATGAACTTGTTCCTGGGGTTTCCATGAAGAGGGGAAATGAGTTTGAATCCATTTCTCCATCGTGCCTGCTGCTAGTATGGGCTTGTTCTAATCAGGGGTCTCAAACTCCAGTCCACAAGGGCCCAGTGTCCTGCAGCTTTTAGCTGAGCCTCTGCTGCACCACCTGAATAGAATAATTAGGTCATTAAGGCTCTGGAGATCTGAGCCACACAAGGAGGAGGGAATGAAGCCAATTCATTCCAGTGCTTTGTACCTGGGGCACATCTAAAAACTGCAGGACACCTGGAGGACTGCAGTTTGAGACCCCTAAATGAAAAGCAGCAATTTCTTCTTTGAATTCAAATTTTGACTCCCAATGATTCACTTCCTGCTACAGAGCCCCCCCTGGTGGTTGAAGAAAGATCAACAGAAAAGCTGCAGCGGGCCGTAAGCTGCATGGTTCAAAGGTTGGGGAAAAGTAACGGCTTATAGTCCGAAAAATATGGTATACCTTATATTTGGTGTGTCTGGTGTCATGATTTAAAATATTAACTCAAACTTTAATCAGTTATTTAGTACTTGAGCCGCCTTTCACTCTTACTGAAGTAAGAGTGAAAAAATGCTTCTTTTTTTTTTTTTACTCTTACTTGAGTCTTGGACAACTATTTTTTACTTTTTCTTGAGAAAAGTTGTTTTGAAGAAGTATTATTGTACTGGAGTATTAAGTTTGGGAGCTCTGCCCCCTAGTGGTGAGGACGTGCAGAATGGAAACCTCCAGAGCTTTTGTCTTGTCCTGGAAGCTGCTGCAGCTTTCATTTGCCAAAGTGATCCATAAGGATATTAAACTGTTTTATTTTTAATATCCAGCCATCCTTTCTGCTTAGCCACTTGTTTAATGGTTTAATATAATTTCCTGAGCTCTGAACTTTGCCCTCCCGTTTATCTTCCTTCACCCCAACATTAAGACAACCCATAATAATAATAATACATCCTGTATTCCACAACTGGAATCTATTCAACTCGATGCTTTTATTCTGAAACCCGTCTGACTGAGCCGGAAGTTGTCTTTCTGTCAGCTTGATACGTGACATGAGAAGCCTTTGTAACTTTTTCCATGACTGCTCAGATTTCAAATGCTGTGACGTCAAAATAGAGCAAGCCAATTAACGTCTAGACAAACTATCGCGAGATTGACACAGTGGAACTGTTAAATTCACAATTAAAAATATTTGAAACAATTCAGTAACGTAAA
The DNA here is from genome assembly GCA_903066825.1 of Alfaro cultratus. Lineage (NCBI taxonomy): Eukaryota > Metazoa > Chordata > Actinopteri > Cyprinodontiformes > Poeciliidae > Alfaro > Alfaro cultratus. The sequence continues at coordinate 3,877 of CAEFZX010030278.1, read as the reverse complement.
AGCAGTCTTTTAAATTAACACATCAAATATTTTATTTAAACAACTTTATTGAACAATCAAAAAAAAACAAAAAAACAACATGTCACATTTATATTATGGAATAAACATAACACTGAACAGGAAACAAAACATTTCCATTCTTATAACAAATGAAAAAATAACACCAAAAAATAAGAACATCAATAAATGGGGAGGAGAATATTACAAATAAATATGCATGAAAATGTTCATCCACAGTTGAACTTTCTCCAGTCAATGAACAATTTTAGAGAAATTATGAAAAAGGAACCAAACATCTGTAACTTTATTGCAGATATTTCAACACCAAAAATACAAAAAGTGCATTAATTATAGTAAGTATTAAATAACTTCAGAAACAAATTATCCTAAAGGTCATTAAGGTTTTCAAGACAGTTGGTTTTGGTTGTTGTTGGAAACATGCAGTTCTGGTTGAAAATAAGTTTATTAGTTTTTGTTCATAAGATTAAAACCACTGATAGTTGAAGAAGATTCTGGTAAAACACCTGGATGTAGTTTTTATTCTGTTGGTTTACATTTCCATATAAATTCAGAATTAGTAAATCAATGAGTTTATATTCGTACACAATCCAACCAAGATTTTTAGAAAATTGTCTTTCATCCATAAAACATCTATTTTTATTTTATTTTATTTTTCAAAACGTTTGGAGTAAAACTTATGAAGGTTTCATTTTATATCAGTGATTTTAGGATAAATGTAATGTCTGATAAATAAATGATCTTTTCTTCTTCTGTGGTCATGTTGTTGCTGTGAATCATCATTCTGAAGGAAATTCAAATATAGCTGCAAAATCCTCAAATCCCCAACGCTCTGCTGCAACCAGCCTGTTTCTGAGTCATCCATCCATCCATCCATCCATCCATCCATCCATCCATCCATCCATCCATCCATCCATCCATCCATCCATCCATCCATCTTTTTCCCGTCTTCGTTGGGAGGCTTGCTGGTCAGTGTTGTAGTCTAGACCACCAAACCCGAGACCATCAGAAAATGGTCTGGATTACTACAACACTGTTGCTGGCCTTTCTCCAGCGGTCAAAGGTCGCGAGGCGGGGTCACCTGGACAGGTCGCCAGTGGACCGATTGATGTGTTTTCAAGTTTTATAACTGACAGGTTTTAAAAGTTTTTCCCTTAAAAAAAACAACACTAAATGCACCAGCGATATTTCCTTAGATCTAGTTTCTCCTCATCAGATTGATAACTTTGTGCTTTTCAAACAGAATCTTCTACAAATATCAACGCCTCAAATGACAAAGCTTCTGTCCTCTTTGGATAGTTTTATTTTTTTCTTTATTTAAGCCTAAACTAGAAAGAGACAATGTCTCTAAACATCCCT
>CAEFZX010030268.1:0-37488 GCA_903066825.1 Alfaro cultratus | reverse complement strand
TGTGGATCTGGTGGGGATCAGTGTGGATCTGGTGGGGATCAGTGTGGATCTGGTGGGGATCAGTGTGGATCTGGTGGACGGGGGATCAGTGTGGATCTGGTGGACGATCAATGTGGATCTGGTGGGGATCAGTGTGGATCTGATGGGAATCAGTGTGGATCTGGTGGGGATCAGTGTGGATCTGGTGGGGATCAATGTGGATCTGGTGGGGATCAGTGTGGATCTGGTGGGGATCAGTGTGGATCTGGTGGGGATCAGTGTGGATCTGGTGGACGGGGGATCAGTGTGGATCTGGTGGATGTGGGGAGGATTTGACTCGGTTCGCTCCATCTGTGCAGCAGCAGGACCTCAGCGGCTCACGCTAACCGAGGCGCTAAGCTATCAGAAATACTTTAATAAGACAAAGAAACATTAGCATTAACTTACTGAGCAGACATGTAGACGCCAACAATTTTACGGAATATTAATTAGTAATTTAATGAACTCTTGTGAATTAAAGATTCTGCTGAATTGGACGCTGATGGGACTTTTCCTTCATCACCAGTGAGAAATTCTTGCTGAATAAAAATACATTATTATAACCAAATTAACTTCCATGGCTCTGCTGATTGATGGGAAATGTTTAGTGTGTAATAATTAATCCGTTTTTAATCAGAAGTCTGAAATGAATACGACTCTAACCAAACCTAACAGCTTCTGTCTCTGCAGTCCTGATTCCCTGTCTTACCTCTGAGCCTCACAGCGGCAGGAAGCCGCGGCTTCGCTGACCGGCCGACGTTCTGCTCACACAGAAAAACCAGCTGCGTTTGTCATTCAGATCCCCTCCAAATATGTTTAAGTTCACAAAGATCGCATAACGCAGGAATACAGAGCAGCTGGGATGGTCTGTTTGTCTGCTAATGCAATCAGAGGAGACTAGCTAGTTACCTAGTCTGGTTAATTAACCCGCAGAGGTTTGGAGCGAGAGGAGGCTGTGATCTCAATAGGCCTACTGGGCTCAATCAAGGCGCCAACTGAACACTGTATATGGCATAAAAGTGTTGTAGTAAACACATTCTCTTCCCTATGGAAGCCCTGGGGAGCAACTAATCAAACCGCAGAGCCGCACACAGTGGTGCCCATCCGCCAAATGAAGAGCAGGAAGGAGAGAAAAGATGAAACTGTGAACCTGCAGGCCCCTGGCCCTCCACTCCAACCCCCTGGGACCGCCGCTCCCTGTCCGGATCCTTTTCTCTCCAATGACGGGAAGAAATCGTGGCTTATTGCTGGAGTTCTGCTTCGTCTGTAATTACATGCTTCACCTTGCGTGGTTTTGCTTCACAAAGAGTTAGCATGGTGCAATTAGGGCAATTTCATTGATCTTTGTTTAATCATTCAGCACAGACAGCGATCATTAGCAGGCTGTTGTTGATTAACTGAGCTCCTGTTTTTGTCTTTTGTTCCTAAAATGATAAGCCTAGTCTAACCCAGCGCCGGCGTCTCTCTGCTATTGTTGTGCCACTGCAATCTCTTTGTCTTATTAATTCTCAACCAAATGAACAAAAAGCTCATTCTGGTTCAAACTCCACATGCTTCATATCATCATCAGAAGCTCTAATGGCTTCTGAGCCATTAATAAAGTGTCCTAAATATGAACACAGAAAATGATACCACACTTTTTATTTCTATTTATTAAGTAGTGATGGTTTAACCAGCTTTTCCAAACACACGTCCCATAATGGTTCATATAATGTAACGAAAAACAAAGTAAAACACCCAGAGGGATTCGTTTCCTTCTTAAACTCCATCTGGACTGAAACAGAGGAAAACAGCAAAGTTTCAAATGAAATCAGCGGGTCAGAACATTTATCATCCATCCAGGTCTTCTTGTAAATGACGACAGGGTCTTGCCCCCAAATTTCCCAGGAACACGGGCAGAAAATAAATAATTAAAAGCCAATTTTTTCCCCGCGAGTCGCCTGAATGATGAATGATGAGGCTTCTGTTGCAGGTTTGAGGAGCAGAGTTCAGGCGTTGGAGGAAAAGAGGGACGACGGGGCAGGAGTGATGTGTGATGCTGCGGGTCACCTGCTGACCTTTTATTCTCCTGCTGGAACTGGTTGACAACATCTGCGTAACGCTCTCTCAACAAGATACAGAAATCTACTCAAACTTACCAACATATCATTCTAGGAATGCAAATATGAAGAAAATGATGAAAAATATGTTCCAGAACCAGAACACTGAATGCTGCTGCTGCACTGGTTTCAGGCTCTTCAGTGATTTATTTAAAGCGTTCTTTAATAATTACACGGGTCACATCTTTAATTATGTTTAATAATAATACGTCGGTGCACAAGTTTAAACTTATTGGGGCTTTTCTCTAATCCTCACAGGGTGAAAATGATAAAACAGATTAAAGCTGTTCATGCACCCATAACCTGCAGAGAAATAAAAAACTTTTTCTAACTATGAACAAGAATCTCCCAGCACTCCTGCTCAACCTTTGATGCTTCATTTAAATAACTTATTTCTGGTATCTATAGCTGCTCCATTGGGCTGAAGGCCAAACCTAAAGTCAGCCTCTTTAATCCAATCAAAACCTGAAACCGGCCCGTCTTGTGACGGGATGTTAAGAAGGATCATGGCAAGACGCACATGAAACTCCTGATTCAGTATGGATCCCTTCACTGGAATGTCAAGCGGTGGCTGCATCATGCTGTGGGATTATGGAACAAAAAACAGATGAGAACTGCTTCAAATGTTCTGTTAGCTTCAGGTTCCAGACCTGAACAGAACCGGTTCTGAAATGAATGAAAGAAGCAGAAAGTCTTAAAAACAGAAAACTGCCAGTCCTGGCAAGGAGAGAGATAACATAAACTAGAATATACTAAATGATACTAACTCCTTCTGGGAGGATGGATGTATAAACGAGTCAAGGTGCCACTTCCTGTAGACTTTAACGTTTAGTGGGGGTGTATGAAAACATTTGGTCCTTTTTGCTCTGAATAAATGAATGAAATCATAAAATCAAACTAGTGTCTTCATTTCAAAGCATCAACATTTAAAACATTTAACCTGCTGATGAGGCTCTGCTTCATTTTTACAGTCAAACAAAACTGAGAATCTGCTAAACAATGAAGTCATCTTTAAAAATGCAATGAAGCATTTTGATTTTTTTTTTTACAATAGAACAGGAATAAAAATCCAAACCACTCCAGGTGGACAGGATGGGTTTTGGTTTTAAGAGGGTTAATAATCCTTATTTTTCCAGATGAATCACAGTGATTTCAATGGGTTGGGTTTTCTGTCGTAGGTTGAAAAACTCTCAACAATGAGTTTGAACTTTTTGAACAACAGGACGCAGCTAAGAGCAGCAGCTCTGCTTTCAGCAGAGTGGATGCATTATTATTTGACTGGGTTTGTGATTTGTTAACTGGGTTTTATTCTCTGAACAGAGACGAGCGTGGCTCTGAAACTGTGTGATTCTGGAGAAGGTTTCAGTTATTAGCTGTTTTAATAAAAAGCATAAGATCTGATGAAACATCAGGTCAGTTTAAGAGAGAAAGGAGAAAAGATCTGGTGTCTGTAAATCTGAAAAACTCAACAGTAACTCAGAGATTTGACCGTTTCTGACATGTCTCATGGTTATTTATCACTTTTATGGAAACTGTCCTCATCTCACACAAATCAGCTATTTGTGTTTTGCTTATTTTTCCTTAATTTTGTCTTATTAGTTCACTAGAGATCATGCACAAATTAATAATGTGTCAACATCACTGATTGATCCACAGATACATTTCTGGCTGGTTTGGAATAATTTAAGATTTTGTATTTTGGACGGACTTTAAAAATCAAACTGACCAGTTTTTTTTTCTTCTTTTTTTAAGCAAAAATTCCTCAAATTTCCCCCAAAGTCACAAAGAAACTTCCTCTTGGCATCAGAACAAAAGGAAAGCTGAGCTTTAATCAAAGTGATGATTTCTTCAACAGTTAAGCTTCCTCTCCTCCTGCTTTTATTCCTGCTGAATTTCTAATCAAATCACTTTTTTCTGCTTTGCTCCTTAAGCATGAATCTGCTCTGCAGAACACAAAGCAGGTTCTGGCAGATGAATCCAAACACATGTCACTTTCAGTCATTTTCTCAAGATGAGGTGTTTATTTTAATATTTTTTAAGGGCAGAGACAAAGTATGGTTGATGATGCTGACAGGCTGTGGCGTGAATGAAAACCACAGCAACATGTTTCTGGCACGTTTGCTTCTCTCTGGGTTTCCTGATAAACAATAATTGACAAGTTTAAGTCTACATGCCTGTTTCCAAGCGGATACTCTGCCTGAACAACATGTCAACTTTATTTACACCATCCACTTAGCAGCCTGTCTTTGCCATTTAAGTCGGAGCATTTCTGTTTCTTCTCAGAATATTTCTATAAAAAAAGGAGAAAAACAATTTTCCTCCCGACAATAAAGGCTACCTGCTGAGTGTAGCTGTGTTTACTATGTATCAGTTGAGTCAACGTGAAAACCTGGGCAGACTGTTTATCAGACCTTCCCATGTTTTATGTGACAGTTGAATCATAGCAGATATTACATTAGTTATCTCTTTCTGAGGGCAGGAGCAGCCTGCTGGAGAGACACTAGACATAAACCATTTCTTCAATTTATTCAAAAAATAATAACAGCCGGAAAATGTTGAAAGTTCAGGCTGTAAAGGCGCTGATGGCGGGTTCAGATAAAGCTACGTGACACACAGGCTGGTGTGACCTTTGACCTTCACATCTTTACCTCTTCTAACAGCTCCTGCTCTCCCTCTTCACTAAAATCATTTGTGCCTAAAAATAAAAAAAAATCTTGACTAAAACTGCACAGACTGAACCTACAAGGACAGATATGATCAAAATCATAAACAATCTGCTTTTGGTGCAAATATCTTTAAAAATAAGACAAAACTCATTTACAAGTAAATAGTAAGCAAGATATAGAAGATTGTTTTAAATCAATAATTCCTTATTATTGATGAAAAAGTTTTAGTTCCATTGGCAGATTGTTTAATTTGTAACAACATTAATCTCTATATTTACACATATAAATAAATAGATAGCTAAGTCTGATAAAAATGCTCTGCACTTGTTTTCCTCCAAATTTAGCTGATTTTATTTTGGCTCTTTAAACTTCCTGAAAGCAGATTTCAGATATTATAAAACATTATTTAATCATGTAACCTCACATAACCAAACTGCTTCATGAGCTCCTGATTAAATTCAACTTATAGAAATTACATTCGCTTGTGTCGTTATTAAAATGCCTCTGAAAATATTACTTTAATCCAAAATAAACTTCATTCATTTTATGTGAAATAAGTAATTCATTTCCAGGTTCTCTTCATAACCTCCCATCTCATTTCTTACACATTTTAATATATTTATTATGTTAGACTTTCTACTGTTCATTATTATTCTAAAAACAAACATAACTCTGTTTAACCTTCCATCTGTCACCGAATCTGTTGAATTAGAGAATTTATCCGAATCCCCAAACAACTAAAGAGTTTAACTTAGATTTGTTTTATGCAAATATATGTTTGAGATTAGATTTAATTAAGATCAAATATCTGAGAGCAATTTTTAAGGATCTTAGAAAACATAAAGCAGAGGTCAGGAAATTACCGCCATTTTAATAAAACGTGTTTATGAAGCCACATAAACAGACAAGAAAAGTTCAGGCTGTTAGAACAATGAAAGGAATAAAACTCCCGTCCGTTGGCCACAGTCTGTCTGCTCTAAGAAATATGTGTGAATAAATATATAAATGTGGTTTAGTGTGAGAGTGTGCCGTCTTTTCCTCCCCAGCCTCAGGTGAGGATATTATTGCGTTATGTTTTAGTTATCATGTCTCACACAGTCAGGTCTGAGAATGAATTTCTGCATGGCTGCCTGCCGTTTCCAGACCGATGCTTCACAGGAGCTGCAGCTAGAAAGACTTTCTTCTTCTCTGTCACATTCTGTCCCTCTTATAAAACACAACCATTTTTTATCTGCAAAATGTTTCCTCCAACAGCCACCTGCCCACCAGCTGAAGATCAGGGCTTTCAGTGACTGACGCTGGCTGTCTCAGCTGTCAAACCTCTTTGATTTTATTGATCTTCTGACCTTTATGACACCCATGAATTTCCCCACCAACTTTGAATTTAATACTCAATGCAGATTTAGTTGAGCATCAGCAGAAAAAGCCCAACCTTCTGGTCTGATGAACTGAAGCAGGAGCTAAGAAAGGATGTGAAATCTGTCTGATTTCGGCCAAAGCTTCCCCTCAGAAACGTTTCTAAAACAAGTCGAAGCCTTTAAAGTCGTTAATTCATGGTGTGGACAGGAATGAAAAGTAACTTGAGGCAGTTTTTCATTGATACGAGTCGATGAGATGTGAGATGGTGAATCACCAAATGGATTGGCGCCCAGACCGTCAGAATATTACAACTGGCCCACTCGTTCGCAGCCTCTGCATGGACAGACAATGCAGCCTTTTGTCTTTCACATGAATAACAAAACAAACAAAAACCACTATTACTCACCAACAGTCTTAGATAATCACAGTAATATGCAAATGCGTCATGAAACATCTATTCTGCAGTGTCAACAGCACATGGATGCAGAAAAACTGTTGATCGTTAAGTTGGTCTGAAATATATTTTACACGTTTACATGAAATGATTGTAAAGATAAAATTTAACATTGGTTTTCAGAATTTTACTGCTCAATCTCAACAGATCCAGCTGGGATTAAACTGCAGAGAAAATTGAACCAGAACAACAAAACATGTCTGAAAATGAAACTATTATTGGCAACGAAGTTTCTAACATGTTGAACATGAGTTAAATAAAAAGGTAAATCAAACACATAACTCAACAACTCGCTTGTTAAGAAATGAATGCATGAATCATGATTGTTTTCATAATGTCTTTGTAATAAAAACATTTTGGTGCTATTTTTAAAAGGAGTCTTGAAACTTTTTTCTCAGGAAACTCCTTCCAAAAGCTACACATAAAAGAAAAAAGATGAGAAAAAAAAATCAGACAGACTGGACTCAATTTTTTAGAATTTAAATAGTTTGATGTGAGATGCTGCCATAACTCATAAACATGGTCAGGTTTTGAGTTATGACAGTAAATGAGTCTTTCTGTTTCGATCTCAGATTATAATCTGACATGAAGTAAACCTGAGGCAGCGGTGCAGAAATAAGAAACGCTGCCACCTACAGGTGGGAGTTAGCATCACCGGAATCAAATGTTCTGACCAGTTTTATGGGAAAATTTGGAATAAATCGATAATTATACATTAGCATGAAAAATCAGGGATGTGTTGATTTGTGTAAAACTAGGGGGACTTAAGATCAACTTTGTAATATAATTTGAACCTTTTTATTTTCTTTTGAATCTTTTTTGTTGCTGCAGACGACAGCAGAAGACGGATGTTTGCATGTTGCTGCCTGGCCAACCTTCGTCAGGGTAAAACAGAACCGCAGCTAGAAATGGATACATATCTTTTTCAGTCAATATGACCGAAAGGGGCAAAAGCTGAGTTGCATTTATTCTCAGAAACATTCATCAAATGTGTCTCTTTTTGTGTTTATGCTGCTGGTGCATCCAGAGAGGACTTCTGGGATTTTCTTTTCTTTTGGTGGATAAAGTATTGTAATTTAAATTATTAGATCGGTTTTGAAGAAGTGACTTTTTCAATCTTATATGACTATATTTTTCGGTCTGACATCAGGTTACCTCTTAGAAAATGCAGGGTGAACAGTTTGAAGCCAGCGACTGTTTTCTCATTAAATCAGAAACGCTGTTCATTAATTGTTCTGCGACTGACTGCAGAAGCAAAACAATGCAAAATATCACTGACTGAGATAACAAAATGTTTCCCAAACATCATGTTCAGGCGCGCTCGGCACTCACTGGCATTTATGTGATTAGCTGAGGTTGAAATTAGCGACTCTCTTCTCGCAGCCGGCCTTAAAGATCCTTCCCGTTCAATTTAACGCCATGTTGCCCTTGTCCTCCTTAGCTATTTGCCTGTGCCGTTCCAACACAGTGCATCACTTCTGCTCTCCGATTGGACAGGACGCGCTCCAGTCCTAGCCAGAGTCTGGGTGACCGTAACCTCTCACCCAGACTCTGCTGCTTCACTTAGCTCAGATTTAATTAACTCCAAGCAGCAGTGCTGGCTCCACACCAGGAAAGGAGCAAAATTACAAACTAGAACCTCAAACTGACATGCCGGTGATTTGGGCGCAGTTAGTGAAATCCATGGAAGACAACACAAAGCTTAAGTTGTGTGCTTTGGGCTACCATGTCTCCCTGCTCACCCAGCTCTTTATTGCACCAATTTCCCAAACTTCACTCCTTCCAGCTTCCTCTGTTGTTGTAGCTCTGCTTAATTAGGCCCCACAGTTACACAATGCTATCAGCCTCACTGTCCCAGCAGGAGGAAGAGAGAAACAGAGACATGAGGGGGTTTCTCACTCAACTTACATAAAACTGTAGGAGGAAAAAAGCCTGACATGCTATAACTCACCTCCAGCTCTCCCGCTGTGGGAGGAAACCAGCCGACAACATGCAGACACATGGGATTGATAATGCGAGTTCGACATGGCGGCTGGATTGATTCTATATTTAAAGACATGCAAAGTGGCAGATCTATTTAAAAGCAGCGCGTCCAGCTGCTCCGGCCTCCTGAATCCAGAACAATCCGCCCGGACTCCTGCACAACGGCTCAGCAGCACTTGACAAATGTGCTGGCCTTGTAAAATGCTTGTTCAAGCACAAACATATCTGGACTATTTATCTTCCTGCTGGAAGATTTATCAGAATATGAAAGCATATCAAGCAAAGCCATTTCGTCTGGAATCAAACCTGACAATAACTGGCAGACATTTGGCGAATGATAGATGGTGGAGAGCGGAGGAGAAGTGAAAATGGCTGCTTTCACACTAAAATTATTTCATGCTTAATATCCGCTTGGTTTCCTCCCAGTTATTCACATTTCAGTGGAGTAATTCTGATGTGCTTTGAACAGAGATGCATCAGCGACTCAGAGTCTGGAGGAAAGATTTTCTCCTGGATCAACTTCTCTGACCTCGGCCTGATCGGCCTGATCAACGACACGTTGCAGAACTTCAACGTGTCGTATGAAGCTCTGCAACTGGACGCAATTTTAAGCACAAAAATATTAGATTTTCTTTATTCTAACAAAGGCATTTTCAGCAATGTTTAATGTTTACAGGCAGATTCTCTCATGCTATATTTAATAAAAGTTGATATAAATTGATTTCATTCAAGGTGAGCTCTTCAGCCACTTCCAGATTTGTTTAAATGTCTAATTTAAGTTTGAAATCCTTTGAGAGAATAAACATCAAGGTGAGAAAGAGCTCGACTTTTTGTCTCCAATCCCAAAAATACACAATTTAAAAACTTGTTTTTCTCGACACGTTCAGTTAGTTTCCTTAAAGTGTTGCTTTTCATAAGTTTGCTATGATTTTACTGTAAATAAAATGAAAATATAAAGATGAACAAACCAAACAAGCGTTTTGACCTGAAAACATTTTTCCCCTGAATTCATTAAACTGACATTTTTTTAGGGTTTCCTGAGTTTAATAAAACAACTAGAAGCTGAGCGGTTAGCTCCGCCCACTGCAGCGGGGTCAACAGAGGTCACACAGGAAGACCAAACATGGCAGGAGGAAGGAAAATGATTGATGTTGTTTTCAGCAAGAGACAGTATGATGTATTGTAGTTGCAGTACATATATAACATATATTATTATTAAATATAATAATATGATGTATTATAGCTACAGTAAATATATAACACCATGATTTTGATATTAATTCAAATAACTGAACTTTGTTTACTTTGGCAAAATGTACACAAATCATGTTAATATGATAGTAAACAAAATAATTCAAAGGAAAAACCACAAAAAGTCATAAGTTTGATGACACATCAAACTTGAATAAAAAGTATTGATGTCAGTATTGATACTGGCGCTGTATTTACTTGATATTGGATCAATACCAACATATGCAGAATCCTAAGTGGTAGATGAAGTTAAAACAATGTCTGCTAGTTTTTCTGTTTGCTCTGGCTGACAGAGGCATCAGGCTCTTCGCTCATCAGTTTGAACCCTGGATTACTGCAGGTTTTTTCAGACACTGTAGAAGTGATGCCAGTGACCTGACCTTTAAAATTTGGTTCTGTTGTGGGTTTTGAATTTTGAGCTCCCGGCCCTTTAAAGGTCTCGGCACGTCTCTGATAGAGAGATCCTGCTAAATCAAGTCACAGGAAGTTAATTTGTTTCTCTAATTCTCCAGTCTCTGCAAAGTTACCACATAATTATTTACTGTGTAGAGCTGAGACTGAAACTGATTGCCTCATCTGACCTCAATCTAATCTGCTGCAGATTTTCATTTGAAGAGACGATGTGTGGGTTTTAGTAATAGCAAGTGTTGGAATCCCTGATTGGATCTTCCAACCCACAGCATACTTCTCCTTTTCTAAAAGTTTATTAAAGAGCTACACTGGCAGTAAGGATTTCCAAAAACCAGGTTAGTGTGTGTGTGTGTGTGTGTGTTTACTCTTGGACACAGAAGGGAAACAGCTATGCATAATGGAAGATCCTGTGAAGAGATGGATGAGTTATTGAGGAGAGATAAAAACGCTGAATCTGCTGCGATCCGGGATCAAGAGACACACACTGAAAATCAGTTCAGTCGTTGGAGTCGGACGGAGCAGAAACTATAAAACGGTTAGAAAAGCTTTCAGCTGACAGATGATGTGTGATGTCACTCAGGATGAAGAGCCCCCCCGCTGTGCTGTGACTTCACATGTACGTTCAGATCCAGGTGAACCCACCGGCTGGCAGGGAGCCTCTTCCCTTCTACATTATAACTTATTGCTTTGAGGTTTGGGGGAAACATGCAGCAAAATCTCAAATCCAATTTTCATGCAGCAAAATTCAAGAAAGAGCAATAAGGATAGTTAAAGCAGCACAGCTATGAACTTACTAATTCATAAAAACACTTCAGTATTTATTGATTTAGTTGGTTTGAGTGTAGCTGGAAACTCATTTTTACAGAGGCAAACATCATAACTACAACTAATAATATTTGTTTTTCTTTTAAATTTAGTGTTGATTAATGTAGAAGTAACTGTAATCATCCAGGCTTTCTCTCCTAAGATCATAACGCTTAATTATTCCCAAAAAGGATTCTAACTCCTTAATCACAATAACATTTATTCAGTTCATTGTAATAATATAGAAGTTGCAGTGGAGTAATTGCGTTTCCACTCTGAGGAATGATAATGAGCCGCTGCTCCTCAAACCAAACGAAGTGGAGAGTCATGCTAAGTGTAAGTAAGCTATGCTACGCCTTAGCCCACCAGCGTAATGGAAAAGCACCAGTAGAGCTGCGCGGATAAAGTGACTGGTGTCCTGAAGCGCTAATGGAAACCTACTGCCAACGTTTGCCTCTGAGGTTTGTCTTCAACAGGATCTTTCACTTTAAATGACCTCCTTCACATTCCTGTCAAACATTCCCAGAATACGAGAAACGACAGTTTACCAGCTGATGCTCTAATTAAAGACAACGACTTGATGTAATTACTAAGCAAGAAGTGAAAATAGCACTTCCTTTACAAATATATCCAACTCCCCTGAACGTTTTCATATTTTATCACATTGCAATCATCATTTCAGTGTGTTTATTGGGAATTTATGTGACAAAGTTTCATTGTTAAAAGCAGAGTTCTGTGTCTGTGGATGAATATTGTGCTCTGCTGGAGGGTGAACCTCCACTAGATGCAGGAGGATTAACACAAAATTAATATCAGATTGATGCTAGCATGATAAGATCAATACTTTTGTTTAGAGTCCCTCTTGAAATGTTATTTTATTGTTTTTACTGTAGTTTCTCAGTTCTAGTTTTGTTGTGATTTACTTTAAGTCATAATCTTTCACACTGTTTAGAAAAAATGCACACAGGCATAAATCATGCTAAAATATTATTGAAGTATTTTGTAAACTTTGTTGAAATTCTGTCCACTCAGAAAAAAATCACAAAAACAGCTAAAGTTCAGAAGTTTGATGATAAATCCAACTTAAATAAAAAGTATCGGTATCAGTATTAGTATCGGTGATACAGGCGATGTATTTACTTATCGGATTGATAGTAAAATATGCAAACCGTTTCCACAACGTTCTCCCTGACCTGCTGCTGGCTTCCCTGGTCTTCATGATGCTGCTTGTTCTCCAAAGAACCTCTGATGGTTCTGATGGAGAATCTGACAGCAAATAGTGGAACAGATTTTTATTTAGGGGTATCAGGGTAAAGGGAAACAGAGCTAACAGCAGCCCGTTGTAATGCTGCTGGAACAAACAACGTTCTGCTGGTTCTCCTTCCTTCAAGTTTCTGTTGACAAAAATAAATCAAATTAGGCTTAAAAATATTCCTGTTCAGCCGATATTAACCAGACTTTTTCTTATTTTCTGTATTTTGAGCTGATTCAGTTCCCGTCTATTTTTAACCTGCAGTGCCAGGAAATGAGCTCCTGCTCTCCCGGTGTGAAGACCCTGAAGATTTAAATTACTGCTCCACTGTTTTCAGACTAATTCTGCAAGCAAAGCAATTTAAACTTTCACAAGTGGCTGAAAAAGAACAGCTTTTGTTGGACAATAATATTCTTATCACATTTCAATCAGGGTCTAAATCATGATGGCTACAACTTGCTTCAGATGATTACAGTGACTTTACTCAACAACTGGTGTGGAAACTACTAAAAACAAAACAAACTCCAATCTGTCCCAGAGAAAAAAGCTATAAATCATCCTGTTCTTTATTATAATGTGTGGTCCAGTTCAAGTCCAGGTGAATTCAGTTATACTGAATCTAATTTATTGGTATTCATTTATTCATCCAAACTATTTCAGAACTATCTATGCCTCCAACCATCTTTATATATAACATTTTAAAATAAAGCTTACATAAATCAGATTATAGCAGCTTGTTATTTTTGGGCTTAACATATGGAAAATCATTTCTATGTGCATTTTAATGGTTCATGATTTATTCACAAACTAACTGTTTGAAATAAACAAGCAGAAATGCCAGACCTCCGTGAAAATGAATCGAAATGATAGAATCTTTCAAACTAGCATCCACCAGCATGTGTGTGAGTCATTAGAGTAAACATGAAAAGCCTTCAGCAACAGCAGAAATATCATATCGTGCAACAATCATATTTATTCCTTTGGTCAAACAATGCGGTGCATCATAACTCTTAGGCTGAACTATCACTCTGTATTTATCAGCAGGAATCCTGGTAATGGCGGCGCAAACAGGAAACAGTGAGTCCCACATATACACTGCCTGGAGAAGGCAGCTTTTAAATCATTTTTATCAATGAAACTGTGGAGCATATGAATTAATAACTGACTCCTGGCTGAATTTCTGGGGGAAATTAAGAGCTGATTATCTTTTTTCATTTTTTCCCTTCTGGCAAAATTCAGTTTAAAAATGTTTTAAATTAGTTCTGATTCTGAATGTGATAGAATAATCATATTCCAGCTGTAAGAAAGTTATGCGTTTTTACTATTTCAAAATGCTGGAAACGGATCCAAAGCCTCAGCTCAGGAAACCCATTGATGGAGAAGAAGTGGAGGAACAAAACGTTGGCACAAAGCGTGGCAGACTTAGTTAGGCTTCCTGCCATTTTGTGGATTCTCCACAGCCAGTTGAGACACAAGCAACATTCCTGTCAAAAGAAAGAGAAACAGCGGTGCTGCTTTTGGGAAATTTACATTTTTTGTACCAGGCTCTGCAGGGCATCATCACATCCTCAGCTCATTCTCCACCCAGTTTTATTTTTCAGCATTGTTCTGTCCTTTCATTATAACAACTCATCTTCATGTACTCTCTGTAATTTGCCATTTGTGGTTGCCTATGGGGCCTTAAAACGGAAACAATGATGGAAAAAGACAATGATAAGTGAGGCTGGGGCTCTATCTTGGTCCACAGCAGTGAGCAGAAAGCTACATGAAAGGATGTGTTTGTACCTTAAAGTCATTTTGACTGCAGCTGCGTTTCAAAATGAGGGATAAATCTTATGGGAACAGATTTGAAATCCGCTCTGCTCAGTGCTAAAGAGAGATATGTTCATGAATCTTCAGTTTCTTTGTTTCTCTTTTAAATATGCGATGAAGCGGGGAATAAGTGTCTCATCAGCGTCAAATCATATTTCTGTTATGATAATGGGAAATCAAACCACAGTAAAACTCAAATGCTTTAGCAAGGTACTTGATTCATATCTTGGATATAACTTCACTCAACTCAATGAAGTGATTTCAACCTTTACCTTTAAACAGCTTTCAACATGTCTACTTACATATACATATATATTTACTAAAGATTTTATGCAATTAATCTGTTTTTAATAATTATTTAGCCAAAAGTCCCAAGCTGGAACCTTTGCATTGTGTTTCTGGTACGCCCAAAAATCTGACGCGCAAAGTGTGAACAACAGCGATGGACGATGAAGCTGCGTCTCTTGGACCACTGGGGGTCATTTCTGCGTCCAGACCCATCTGATTGGCCGCTGGTTCAAGTTGTGCTAAAAGCAGTTAGCCTATCAGTGAAGCTTTTTAAGCCTAAAATAGCAAATAAACATGTAGCATCAGCGCAGATGCTAATGCTAATGTCAGCGTCCACAATCTACTTTTACATAAGTTCCATGAATGATCAATTAACTCAATTAATCAAATTAACGGAGTCCCACCACTGATTTCTACCTGTCAGGGTTTCATTTGACAGGAAGGCAGTTTTGACCGGTATTTCTCTAAAAGTGTTTTTACGGAGACGTTTGTGACGTTCCAGTGGCTGCCCAGTGGCTGCCCAGTGGCTGCCCAGTGGCTGCCCAGTGGTGTGTGGAGCGACATGGCTTACAGCCACCAACTGCATCAACACATGCAGGCTGACAAACGGCCCATTCTTACTCCACAGAGCCACGTGTTGAGCATGAAGAGCAGAATGAAGCACAAGTTTCTGCAAAATTCTAAATCTTCTGATCACTTTATGTTGAAATGAGACCCAGAGTAAGACACTGTGAAACTGCGCAGTAAGCAGTACTTTAGAGTAAGTGGCTGTGATTTTAAGTGCTAGGGTGAGCCGGATACGCCGATGTAACATAAAAGAAGTGTCTAAAGGTGGTCTCTTCTCCAAATGCACGTTCAGCTTCAGAATGAATATTTTATAAAACACTCCATCACATTCTCACGGAGGCCAGAGAGTCTGGAGGATCCAGACGATCTCTGAGAGTCTGAATGAAGCCATATCTCTGTCACCGCATCGTCCTCTCTCCCCGTCTGCAGGAGAAATGATAAGTGCCAGATGACTTTTTAAAAACCTTAAAAGCACCCATGTTTCCATTTGTCTCTGTGCCGCTGGCTCTCCTCTCCTCTTAAATAATCAGAAAAGCTTCCTTTCTCAGCTCAGACACGAGGAAAAATAGCAGGACAGGACTCATTCTAGCTTCTCTTGAATATCAGCCTCTCGGTATCATAAAGAATCAAGGGTTGATATTTCTAACACAGTTATTACCAAGGTGCAGCTGAGAGGTGGGTGTGTGTAAGCAAAGATGAATGCACTCATTCCACACTCCACCCCAGCATTCAATTCAGTGGAAGTGTCCTAGTGTGTGTGTGTAGCAGCTCTTGAAGGATACGCTTCTCGGAGTTGTGAGGCTGAGCAGAGAAGGAACAGACACCAAACAGACAATCACGGCCGAGCTGAGAGCATCCATTAAGGCTGTCAGTTAGCACAGGCCTTGATTAATTGCACACTGCACAGAGGCAAATTAAGGTAGATCTCAAGCCAAGCCCCTCTAAATAATTAGGAAAGAATGGATCGCCAGAGAGAGGAGGTTGAACACTGGCTGTCCGGTGTCACTCAGTCTCTTACATGTAATAAAAGGTCTTAAACTGCTTAAGTATGGCCAATAATTGTGTGTGTGGGAGTTTTTTGAGAAGCATTGCATATCTGTAAGAGTGACTGAGACTTGTGAGAGTGAGTGAGGAACGAGTGGAGCTGGCAGTGGATTTATTGTTTGTCTTGTTAACCTTTATCTGCAGTGCATCCAAAGCTCTTGAGTTCCTTTATTTTGCTTCTTTACATGTTTAGTTAAAGTGCAAACAGAGACAGAGCAGATTCACATCAGAACAGCCATTTCATTCCTGAATCCAGCAGGTTCCTTGTGCAGGAACCCAGGAATCCTTTCTGAAAACAGTCCTGCAGCTGCATCAGTGCCTCCATGTGGATTTCATGTTCTGATAATAAGGGATGCTTTAACTTTCAGAACAGAGAAGCTGAATCAAACAACAGCATCTACATCCTGAATTTAATGAACGACAGACTCCATGGAGACGATTCAAGCACAATCTGTCTGTTCCTGTTGCTGGGTCAGCAGAGCCGCAGCCCAGGGTCATTTCTGACTCTACCGACCAGCTCCGGCCTTCGTCTCCCTTCTGTCACTTCAGAAGCAGACTGGTTATCAACCAGTTCACATCTGCAGCCTTGTTTCTCAGATGTTCACTGCTTTGTCATCGGTGTGTGTGACGGACACGTTTCACCTCCGCTTTAATGAGTGCAGCTGCCTTTTCTCACCACATAGCAACACATGCCTCATTTGCACTTAAATGTGTTCCCAACATGACTCAAGTTTGCAAATTTCAACTCCAGGTTTTCGTGCAACACGTCAGTGTGTCTGGATGTGAACAGCATTTTTTTACTGCAGCAGATAAAGGTGACGGCAGCCGCAGCAGCCGGACCTCAGTAACAGAAACAGAAACGTTTCCTCTCCAGTTTAACTTCTTCTCTTGTTTTATGAACCGCATGATGAGGGCCGACAACTGACTGGGTCCCAGAGACACTTTGAAGCTCAACATCTCTATTGTCAAAGAAGAAAATTCACTAAAGACAAAAACTATTTTCCTGCAGGCCTTGCCGTGTTAGTAAATATACTTCTATGTTTGTGGATAAATACAATCATTTATGGTTACTCATAAGATAGACATTAAAAGGATCGAGTCATATTTTTGTTACTTTTTATCTTCTTTAGTGTTATTATATAAACCTGATTAATTCAATGCAAAAACAAAACGACTTCCAGAAGTATTTATAGAATGAAATCTGATGTCACCTTTTATGTAATATTGCTAGTAGGATCTCAGCCACTCAAGAGTATCGCTGCTGCCACCGCCTGTTTTGGAGGGGAACTGCGTGTTCCGGAGCTGTGCTCACCTGGTGACTTACCGACCAATGGGAACAAAGAATCAATCGGCAGGGGTGGCCAGTGATTGGCTCCCTCTCTGCTCTCTAGCGCCTCCCTCTGGATGTTTCCAGGCATGTCTAACTGGCCAGAACTCACTGGAGGGACAACAGACCCAGTTTACACTGGACAACGTCTGGGGTTCATTCCAAGACCTGTTGCCCTGGCAACCAGAACTCAGATCAGGGTAAGGGCCAAACGGACGGACTGACGGATATAGAGAAATACGCTGCAGCCTGTTTACCGAGTGGATTCAGTTTTTAAACTTAGAACTGTAAAATGGCTCCAGATGATCAGGAAACAGAAATGGCGGCTCCAGGGCTGCAGTCAATATCCACTATGCGGTTTATTGTTTTTGCTGGACAAAATGTTACAGAAATAAATAACGTTGTCATACGTACAGAAAACTAACAGATGACAGGGTTAAGCAGATTTTCTGTTTTCATGCAGCATCTGTATTGAAAAAAAATCAGAGCAATGGTACAAGGACATTTTTACTTGAGTTAGGCCACAAAGTGTGTGCTCTTTCAAAGAAATCTACGAATATGAAATGTTGTATAAAAAACTAATCACATTCTTTACATATTTATTGTCAAGGCTGATCCATGTCTGCTACTGAAAGAACATCAAACCTGGGATTATTTTTTAGTTTTCTATATTTGTAGTGCGTTTGCTGGAACTCGTCCTTCATGGACGACAACAGGGTTGTCTTCTTCTAATTATTTGCAAACATGTTGGGGCTGGCAAGTCTATTCTCTCTAAAAAATGATTTTCAGCAACAGAGAAGATAATTAGAGAGAGATGAGCCGGTCTCTTTCCCAGCAGCTGATCTTGGTGCAGTGATTAGTCGGATTAGGACGCAGCATCACTTCTGTCCTGCTCCTTCTTTTCTTTGACAGATGACCCTGGAAAGTCCTGTGGCCTGACTGGATTTCAGGCTGGGGAAAAGGCCAGAGGCTGACGGAGACCCAGGGAAGGCCACTCATGTCCGAATGTATGATTTGGTATTCAGGAGGAGAAGATAGCAGCGATGCTACCTGTCTGTAGAGAAAATCCTGAACATCTGCAATGCTCTAAGCTATTTGATTCACTTTTTCAATTCTGCTGGATGATACAAACTAAAACACAGTGAGTGGACACGATAACACAGAAGGTTTTGTCTGTGGTCATGTGGCCTTACAGAATGAACTTACACCGGCTCCCCAGTAGGTGGCGGTGTATGAAGTGACAGTGAAAAAAGCTTTGTCCCTGTGAAGCACAGGAGTGGCAGCATTATGCTATGTAAGTGGTTTCCTTGAGGAGGGCCTGCTCAACTTCACACCAGAGTTTGGAAAATGATCCTAATTATCCAAATCCAGCAGGTTGCATCGAGTCACTCACTTTACATCACTCCATTCATACCAAGCATGGATATAGCGACAGTGGAGAGAATAAACTTCCCTTTAACAGGACGAAACCTCCAGCAGAACCAGAACCAGAACCTGGTTTGGTACCAGCGGCCATCTGCAGGTTTGAGAAGATGGAGCCGAAACACAAAGAAGAATCACAAACTCCAGTCAGACAGACGCCAAACTGCGATTAAAGGTAATTCTATTTAACTTAAAACATGTTCTAAAATATTATCAAGTACCAAATAAAGGGTAATGTCTGAGTTTAAATCTATAAATCTCTAAGGTTTCAGCAGAGGTTATCTCCTGAGATCTTCGGCGTTTTCTGTCACAAATGTTCACCACAGCGACAGCAGCTGAGAAGCATCATGGTAATTGTTAGACCTGCCATATGTTTCTTGTTTTTGAATTGGGACTGTGTCTGTCACTCTCCCATGTCTTCTTCACTTTCTCATAAAACAACAAGCTATTTGCTACGCAGCCAGAGCGTAAACTTCATTGTCAGCAGATCTCAGCATGTGTCTTTCAAACGCTGATCAAATGGCTTCTGAGATGTGGATTCCCCAGGAAGTGTACATTGTTTTGGTTATCCAATTTGAGCAGTGGGTGTACTACACCTCAGCGTAAAATTGGAATTATCAGTAGCAACAGGAAGAGAAAAAAAAATCTCATTTTGTGCTATAGATTCAGCGTTTGAATAAGAGTAGGGTGAGACTGATGTAGTGTGACAAAACAAATACAGAAGATATGCCACCAGGGAGCACTGTAATGAAAGAACAGCTGCGAAGAGAGGCAGAATGCGGTTTGGCTCGGGTATTTTACCAGAAAATGGTGGCGTGATTCTTCTTGCGAGGGTGAGCCGAGTGCGTGCTCTTGGATGTGTCCTGCTTACAGCGCCTGAGCCAACAGAGATGCAGCGAGAAGACTTGCTGCTCAATCAAAGCCCCTGGAGTAATCTCTCATAAGAACACAGTTGGAACAGGAGGGAGGATGGCCGTTTCATCCAAGAGTATTAAATCCCTATACCCACTAACACTACACCCCACTGAGGCAATGCAATTTAGAAGGCGATGTGAATACGAGTAAAAAAAAAAGTATTCATAAGGCTAGTGTTGACACTAAACAAGGACTGGAATGAAGAAAAAGGGAAGGGAAGATGGCTCAGTGATTGGCCAGAGGAGGAACTCCCCTGTGTCTCAGTAGATATGTCTTTGCTTCTCACCATGGCGGGGCAATTTTGTCCTGGTTGTAGCTCCTCTATCTTCTCCCAAGCTACTCCTTATTTCAGCATTTCAATTTCCTCCCCAGTGTAGGCACTGAGTACTAACCTACTTCAGCCTTTCTCTCAGACAAGAAAGGAGGCAGAGAAGAAGAGAGAGCAGGAACTACCAGGATGTTAGTTTGCTAATTCTTCTGGTTCAAAACAAGAAATGCTGGAAGGTGATGTTTTTCAGAAGCATGCCTCATAAACTACACATTTCCATGTCGCCAGAAGACATCCTTCGTGAGCGGTAATGCATCTTTAACTGAGGCTGTCTGAAGTCACTGCTGCTTTCAGACTCTCAGTGAAAACTATATCTAAAGGAGACAGGTAGGAGACAACCTTAAAACCCAGGAAAATGTCTTCCCAGTGGACAGGCTTCTGGTTGGAATCAGTTCCTGTTAGATTAATGGATGTTTTCTCTGTGAAAACTGCTGATACTGTATGAAATGAGAGCAGCCGTCTCCTGACCGTGAACCAGAGCAGCTGCCACGCTGCAGGGCTGTGAGGAAACAAATGTTCATTTTGGATAAAGAAAACCTGAACTGAGTTTTCAAATTATGAATTCATCCATTAGGGACAGCAGTCCAAGCCAACCTGGCCCAATGTGAAATTTCCCCAAACTTAATAATTGCTTGTGACAGCATTGGCGACAAGAACAATGGGAAATTTATACCTCTGTGAATAAATTTTGGCCCCACTCTTCATTACAAAATTGTTCTCATCCAGCCACATTGGGAGGTTTCTCACAATAATCAAAGTGTTCACAGTCATACGGCAGCAGTTCAATCAGATTTATGCTCGTACTTTGACTACACCACTCAGAAATCTTCATTTTATCTTTTCAGTGATTTGTGGGTGGATTAGCTTGTCTTGGTGTGTTTAGGTTTAAGGTCACAAACTGATGGCTGAACATTCAGCTTTAGGATTTTTCTGCTAGAGAGTAAAATTCAAGACATCTTGTTCCTGAAGCAGCAAAACAGCCAAATACCTGAACACTCCCAGAACATCCGGATGTACGTATGTTAGTGGACTAGAGCACAGGGCCTTCTGGGAAAATACAACCAAAATAAAAGCTTGTGGTCTTTTTCCAAAGACAAAAAGAAATAATACAACCGTTCAAATCTGACGCTATTCCATTTTTGTTTCCATTTGGTGAAGAAGGAAGTTGTGCTCATTGCCTTCTTCAGAGGTTTTCATGTCATTTCCTTCAGTAGTTCTTGGTGCAGCGCCCCCTCAGGCGAGGAGGGGAACAGCTTTAAAGGGTTTGGTCTCTGTAACTTTGGTAGGTTGGTCAGTCCTGGGAAGGTTCTCCACGGTTTTCTCCTTCTGTAGATACTGGTTTCTCTCAGAATTAGTTTGGTTATCCTTTCTGGTCTGACGGCCGTCTGACTTTCTTATCTTGATTTTCTCTATATTGTGACCGCATATTTTATTTTTTAAGCTCTTTTAGGTTACTTTATGACTCTATGCAGGTTCTATTGCGTGATGGTAGTAATCAGACCTGGTAGTAGCTCTGACATTAAATCGATTCGACACAAACTGAATTTCCCCTGTTTGGGACAATAAAGGTTGTTTCTATTCTAACATTTGGACTTCAGCCTCAGTTGGTTTGGACAGATTTTCCCTTCATCAATGATCATTTAGAGCTGCATCTTTGGTTTACTCAGGGTATCTATGTTTGGTATTAAAACTGTAATATGACCTGAATCATTAAAGCATGAAAAAGCAAAACCAGAAGAAATCATTAAAGGGACTTATCGCTGGGTGAGTGTATGTGATGAAGATTGGCTGCAGACTTCGCTGTCAGGAACTGATCCCCTGACAGACTCAACGTCTTATAGCCACTTACAAAAGACAAGTGCGTATTTTGACTGATGTCAGCTTATTGCTAAAATGTTTCGACACTGATGCTCATTTGTTACCCTCAGGAGCTCAATTGTAATTTATTATTAATTCTTTAAGTCAGTTTTATTGCCCTGGAAAGATAACAGAGTTCTAACCTCATTAGCACACGATCAGATCAATTAAAACCAATCTACAGTCAGCTTAATGGAGCCTCTCCAGTAACTTAACTGTCTTCTGCTCTGAGAATAAAAAGTGAAACAGGTGATTGTTTCTGTAGCCTGGTGCTTTCCCGTCTGTTTCATCTTTCATGCTTCTCATTCCTACAATATCTCAGCTTAATCGTCTTTGTTTTGGGATTTTCTAACTATTCTCTCTCAATAATCCATCGCCTTTTCTGCCTGACACTGAGGAAAAGCCTCTCTTCCTGTTGCTCACAGTAGTCAAACATTTATCCACTTCTGAGACGTCCCTCCCCTTCAGCTCCCCTTGAAATCGTCCTTCAAAAGGTTTCCACACTTGCTTTCTAGTGTTCCCTGAAGACCAGAACCAGAACGAGAACGGATGCAAATTAAAAAAATAAACAGTTTATTCCTAATTTGAACACAGAATTCCCAGAGAGAATTAAGGACCTAACAGTGGAATCAGCCATGCTTACTGAAGGTTAAAATTACTGGAAAATCTAACAAACTTGGTTTTGTTTGTGCTGTAACTTCTGTCCCAAATTATAGTTTTCTTTATATTAGAAAAACCTTTGACTTTAACTTCCACCTCAAGTAATAAACCACATAAATCCTTTGAGTTCTGATGGATGGGCGTTATGGATCGATCTGCTGTGCGCTAAAACTAAATACATGCCAGTTGTGATTTCTGACCCGTCCTTCCACACAACTGCCTTGTAATCTTCCTGTTCCAGCAGGCCTCGCTGTGAACTCTGACCTTCAGGTCTGTTCACAGATTCTCAAATGGATTCATGTCAGAAAATCAAACTTTCTAGCAGCTTTACCTTCTTTCTCTGAAACTAACTGAAAGTTTCCTGGCTTTGTTTGAGATCAATGACTTGCTTAAATATTTTTTTCACCCCAGATTTTAATGAAGAATATCCTGGTAAATTTCTCTATTCATTCTTATTCATAAAGTCTCCCAGTATTATGTGCTCAGGCAGCCCGACCAGGATGAACCCATTACAGCAACAGTCTAACTAAAGCTCTTCCAAACTGGATCTCCATTGACTTTTATGAAACAATATTAAATGTGATTTTTCGTCAGTGTTGTGTTGAGTGATTATTGTTTTAAGGTTGTAAAGTTCTGCAGAGGGTTCTGCGGTTCGACCCATCAGGAAGTGATGCCGTCGCTCCGTGATGAGAAAACCGTTTTCAGGACTAAAAAGAGACAAAACTGTTTTCTGAACTCTGACAGATTTCAGTTGTTTTCTCAGCTGTTTATGCTTTTTGTTATTCCCAGAGTTATCATGCTTTATTACACATAATTTACTCGGTAGAATCATTTTTTATTTTTTTTACCTTACATGTGTAAATTATCAACAGGTGATGTAGAAATGTTTGCTCAGAAAATCTTTGTTTTTCCCTGTTGGAAGATAAGACTTTAATAAATCTCAAGACAGCAAAAAAATATTGCAAAATAAAATTCAACTTTCTTTTGAAAGGTTTGCTTGAATCTCAAAGTGAGTGTAAGTGTGAGAAGATGTGAGTCGGGTTCCTGCTCTGTGACCGGACCGATCTCCCTCCAGATCAAACCATCACTTCAGAAGCCAGACGCAGGAGGACGGAGCCGAACTCTGAACATCCAGCAAACCTTTGGGAATAGAAACGTCCTCAGACCTGCTGCCGCAGCCTGAAAGGTCTCTGAAAGGTGGCAGCCGCGACATAAGGGTCTCTCTCTCTTTCTTTTTTTCTGAAAGAGGGACACTGCTTTTCCCCAGAGGCTGTAAGCTCCTAGCAAGTGTCCGCCTCTTTCCCTGAGCTGTGGCGTCTCTCCGAGTCTGCTCGACATTTAAAGGATTTGGGCCTTCAACTATCAAAGAGTGGCACACTGTGGCAGGAACTGTGGGAGAGCTGTGGCTTCGGCTGGGAGTTTGATCTGCCCCCGGGGCAGTTCAGGTCAGCCTCCTAGATTATGTGAGCTTCAGGAGACACTTTAGAGAAATCCACAAAAATTCAGGTGAAGCAAATAAGTCCTGGTAGCAGATTCCTGGCTGAGAAGAGCCGGCAGCTGAGGGTAAGAGTTTGAATTGATTACTGGCTAACAAAAGCTCTCTGTTAGAGTTACTCTCACTGCGGGTGTAAGCACCAATACCAGTAAACTGTAAACTTGATCTCCTTCTCTTAATCTCTTTAAAAAAAATCAATGCACTTAAAAAATAAAAGTAAACTTCTTCTAGAGAGAAAGGATGAGCAGCCATTTTCTAACCATGTTTGATAAGCAATTCAGAAATGATATATGAAATACTTATGTGCTTCTTTGAATGATCAGAAGCCGATGTAAAGGATCCGCAGGGCGACGGAGACCAGGTGAGAACAAATGCACTCAGATATATACATCTATCCGTGTAAAGCTCGATCTCAGCCCGGGCTTAGGAAGCAAAAAGATCCACCTTCTTCCTGAAAACATGCAGAAGCTCTCAAGATCAGAACCGTAAAGAATCTTTATGACCTCTTTGATCAGTTCTCAACCGAATCCCGCTGAAATTACACACCGCAGCGCTCGTCTGAGGCATACGTGACTTCATCTTTTTCTAACTCTGCGCTTCCTCTTTACCTCCGTCCCTCAGCAGTTTGGAGTTTCTGGAACTCCAGGATAAAGGAACGAACAAGTCTGGGATTTTCAGAACAAACTGACTCTACCCCAGCTGAATAATTTATATCCTGTGGATCTGAGCAGATACTAAACATTAATGTTATTACCGTCCTCCATGTTATATGATGGAAACCAGACTCTGCAAATCATTTCATCTTCCTTTTATCAAATACATTCCTGGCCTTGATGCCTTCAAAGGTACACAGAATAAATGTACCGCTGCAACAGAGTTGTTCAGGATTTAACACCTACCACCGCTGCACATGGATCGAACAACAGTCTCCATGGCAACAAAAGACCAACTTGTTCTTTGCCATACGGTTATGAACCAGAAGGAGTGCATTATTTCATAGAGGTCTAACTGTGATGCCACTGACTAACACGCTCCTGTGACAACACACTGCTGCACAAAACACCTACACACGCACACACACACGCACACGCACACGCACACGCACACACGCACACACACACGCACACACACACACACGCACACGCACACACACGCACGCACACGCACACACACACCACACAGAGCCTCCAAGTACGACACCCAACCTCTCACAACAAAACACACACACACACACCCACACACACACACACACACACGTGACATTACTTACCTACATCAAGGGAAGCAGAGAAGAAAGAAGACAGGAGAATAATATTAAAGCCTCTGGGAAAATACTAAAAACATAACAAACATATATATTATTGTTTCTCTTATGCAACAAAGTGTATCACTTGCAGTGCTTAATTCATGCCAGGCACCTCAGGAAATACTTTTACAAATAAAAGGAAAGGCACACATACACGAAGGTTTGCAGCGGCACACGCCAACGCCTCGTTGAGCAACTCAAACCAATAAAGTGAGCTTTGAGACGCTGTTAGTGTCGCCACTCAGCTCTACTTTACCTGACATTTTGATTTAAAGCATGAATTAACCACATTTTATGGTACTTTACCCAGAATTAAACACTGACTGGAATCAGTAAAACTATACAAAACAACAACAACAAAGAGTAAATCACTCTAAAACGGTTTTCTCTGAAGTTCCAGAAAGTCAAATCATTATTATTCCCGTCAGTCATTTCAGGTTAGAAAATACTAAATAAAATCCCTTCCAGTGAGCAGAACTAAGGATTCATCCACGTTCATTAGAAACTACGACCTACAGTCAACCTTTCATTTAATCTGAGGTAGAAATAGATATTTATTACTTTCCCCTAATTTTAAGGTCTCCTTTAACCAACAGGACATAAATTTGTCTTTCTTTGCAACATTTTATAAAGTTAGAGAAACATAAAGATGAAACTTTAATCAAAGATTTTCATCTTTTACAGATTTTTTCATAAAGCACATCTAAAATATTCAAAAGAAAACACAATGCTACTTGACGTGTTATTGGCTGGCATTTATAAAACAGCCAATCCAGGAGAGGCATTCATTTTCCTTGGTGCTGATTGGCTGTGACCAGGAGAAATAAGGAAGTAATAAGGAAGAGGGAAGATGGATGTTAGCCAAGTGCTCGCACTAAAGTGGTTTGACTGTCCATATTAATGCATGTTAAGATATATTTAGTGTCTAAACTATTAAATTAGGCAGATATAAATATTTTTAGGGGGAGTTTGAAGTATTTGCAGATTCTAGATATTCCGCCAGAAAGAAAGCAGAACGGAGGGAATTAAGTGAAAATTTGCATCTTTCACCATTGCTCTTTGGATAAGTCAATATTTTCATAAAATAAATGCAAAATATATTCATCAGTTTCCAAACCAACAATGCTGAGATGTTCCAGCTGGTGTGATTCTACACTATAACTACTGGGAGGAAGTGGGATTTTCTATTAGCTAACATGATAACACTCGTCCTCCTGGAAGGAGATTTGATTATAGCTCTGATGTTCATTCACTCATCTTCCTGGAGCTGAAGGCCCGGCGGCACACGGCACAATATTCCTCTTAAAGGTCATGCAGATAAGCCTGAGTAATTATTTAGTGGTTTATCGGTGATAAGCACCTGGCATGCATCTCAAGTGAATTCAATCAAACCAATCGCTGATGACAGGATGACAATAACAACAATTAATTAGCAGAAATGTTTGGTATGCTTGGTGTTGAAGCAGTGAATGTGTTAGCCTGCATGCTAAAAAGAACAAATAGCTCTGGGTCTAATTCAGGAAACATCTGCATGGTAAACAAATAAAATAAATAGTATAGTGAGAAGTGGATGTTCCCTCGGTGCGGCTGCTTACCATCTCTTTTATCAGCCCATTCACTTCGCACTGCCCTGAGATATTTGCACATTTTTAGCATTTAAATTAGATCAATTTCACTGATCCCACAACATACCCCCAAGACTTGACTTTATGATCATACTTACAAGTACATTTTCTCTCAAATTAATAAATGCTTTTACTTCAGATGCTCTTTCGAATTGCTTCCTGCTGATGCGGTTGACTTTGCTGGTCCTCTCCATTACAACAATGCCAGTAAAACACAGCATGCTACTCAGCTATGCAATGCACAATTTATTACTGCGCTACGAGGAGAGCAGCCACAGTAAAATAATGCCCAGTGGTTCGCTGTCTTTAAGCACGTGAAAAAGTGCTTTGTGAATAACTGAAACATAAAGTCCGTGTTTAGTTGTGGAAGCAAAACGCTGAAGCTTAGAGCGGCTGAGGATCACAGGAGACGAGGCTGCAGTGATTTCCACAGAGAGGCCGTCTTCCACACAAAGCCTCCTGCGTTCTGACAGAGCGCTCCGCACAGCGTTAATTACTCAGCCAACACTTAAGAACAAGGTAAAAGGCATGTTAATGAAATACTAATAAGGTTCCAATTTGAGTCTTTCAGCTTCGCCATCCTCTGCAGTGATCTCAAGGACTCCAGTTCTTTCCGTGACTGGTCTCTGTTATTGCTAATTACTATCGCTCACATGACAGAAGGGAGTTTGGAAACTATTATTGCAGGGAAATGAAGCCTTT
This sequence comes from Alfaro cultratus, assembly GCA_903066825.1. Classification (NCBI taxonomy): domain Eukaryota; kingdom Metazoa; phylum Chordata; class Actinopteri; order Cyprinodontiformes; family Poeciliidae; genus Alfaro; species Alfaro cultratus. The sequence goes on along the minus strand of CAEFZX010030268.1, from coordinate 9,843 downwards.
GTGTTCTGTCCTTTGATGAAGGACACCCAGGCTGGTTTACTTGGTGTGAGGAATGAGAGACAGAGAAGACAAACTTCCCAAAAGAGAAGCACTTCATTGTCAGCCAGACGCTGCACTTCCTCTGCTGCGTCAATTAAAAGTTGACGAACAACCTAGATTTTAGGTTCTCTGGAGCTCCGGTCCTCAAATCCTTTAAAAACAAACTCAACCTCAGCAAATATCAGATTCACTAAACGTCACAATCGATTTTTAAAACAGGAAGACAAGAGGAGGACAAGAGGAAAATGCCTCGATGTCTTCAACTTAGAAAAAATAAAATAAAATAAAGCTTCCTAGTGACTGCTGCCAGAAATGAAAAAGTTTACTAACATGTCAAATTATTTGTGTCAGTATTATTCATCCTTTCTATTTCATCCCTTCATTTCATGAAGCAAACAAACCATTTCATAACCACACAGTTCAAAATGAAGTACGAGTTATTTTTTGTTGCTGTCGTATTGTTTTCATGACTTATGGAGAAAAGTCGTCATGACAACCCTTAACAGCTGGTAGCAGCGTTGCCTTGCAGCAAGAAGGTCAGGGGTTCAAATCCCGGCTGGATCTGTCTGCATGGAGTTTGCATGTTCTCCGTGTGCGAACACAGATTCTCTCCTGTAACTCCGGCTTCCTCACACAAAAACACTTTTAGTCTAACTGGTCTTACTTATTGCACTTGGCTTTGAGTGCGTGTGTGTGTGTGTGAGTGTGTGTGTGTGTGTGTGTGTGTGTGTGTGTGTGTGTGTGAGCGCGTGTGTAGCTGTTTCTGGACCTCCTGCTGTCAGATATTTTGAAATAGAATCATAAAACCAGATTCTCTGACAATAATCTCCATGTAAATTACAGAAAATCGGTTTAATCATGTCTGTGTTTTGGTGTGAATCGACTCACAGCAGCTATGAATCACTTTTCACTCAACAGCAACACTTTGTACCTGGAAAACTGTAAAAGTATGAATTAAAAATGATTGCTTCTCACACGCTACTAAACAACCTCCTCACTAAACATGCTGCAGTGCTTGAAAGGACACAATGCAGAGAATAAAATTATCCTTGGCTTTTATTGTTAATACTGAATGTTAATCAGGAAATTCCTCTGATTTTCAAACTCTGGTCTTTGGGTTTCGGTTCTTTGGGTTTTCACGTCTGTCCCAGGTCCAGTGTCAGCAACAATAAGCACATTTCTACCTTTCTTCAGTTTGCATTGTTCAATCATATTTAATATAAAAATAATTAACACTAACAGCAACTGGCAGTCCAAATACAGAATGCAGGACTTGTGTCAGAGTTTGAAAACTAAAGTTTAAATGTTAATCTTTGCAGATCTGGAGCAGCAGAGCCCATTAATGACGTGTCCATTTTCCTGGCAGCTGCAGAACCGCAGGAGTTTAGTTTGTGCTTTGAGCTCTCCAGAGTTTTCTGCTAACTGCACATCTGAGCAGAGGATCTCCAAGAAAGGTAATGAAATTTCCACTTCGAGCTTCCTGCAGGACCAAAGTGCCATTTCACAAGCCTGTGCACCACAATGAACCACAAACTGATAACATAAGTCAAAGGGAAAGTTTAACTCGTGGAGTGTAGCAAGTGGAGGGAAAGCAGACGGGGATGGAAGCTATTCTCAAAGACATTTGAAGATACAGCAATTTCTCGGAGGCAATCATTTGATGCTCTCATCCTGTGATGGCTGAGTGTCACTACTTTTGCGCTCCCATCGCTCAAGTGCATCCAGCACTCCAAGAAATTGATTGTTGGAGGATAGAAGTGGAATACTGCACACGTAGAAAAGTATACATCTATCTCAAAATAAAACTGTTTCTTTCAGCTCAGTGACTCTGCCAGAGGATTTATGTCTTGTTGATGCTTGTAGGTCTTTAAACGCTGTAATGCTATATATATATATATATAAAGATCCAAATTGACTGACTTACTTATTAGGAATTTCTATTAAACATGAGAAAACAGAAATTGCTGCTGTTCTACAAAGATCTTAAATCTAAATTTCCGTAGAGATTAAAATTCAGTTTTTGTGAGCGGACCTTTACCTCCAGTCAGATCCCTAACTGGTTGATATCTGCTCAGATTTCACATCAGCTGCTCCGTAAACCTCTTGTTGAGTTCAACTTGGCCGTATCAGCTACAGGAACGGATTAGTTCAGCAGATTATTTGCCTCCTTTGAGCAGGTGCCCTATAATCATAGTAAGCAATGATTACAACAGACTGCGCCACCGCAGGTTTTATTTCTCCTGATCTCAAACATTCAGAGCACCGCTCCTCCGCATGCAGATGACTGAAGGTCAGATGAGGTTTAGTGCATAATGAACAGCTCTCAGTTATTACTGTGGTCCTGTCACCAAATGGCTTTAAATAGATTCATTTCTCCAAAGTGTCTCATGAAAAGGCATCCAGAACATCCTGCTACTGCTTCACATGTCACATCCATATCTCTGTTTTCTGACTAAAATTAGAAACCTCAAAGTGGGATAATATTCTGACACATAATGTGGTAAGACATAAGAAATGACTCTTTCTTCAATGTAGCTGATGGCTGAACCCCCCTTATCACATGAAATGAGTCTGTGGCATTTGTTTCATTTTCCAGACACTAAAATGATCTAATAAAGTCTTTTGTTCCCAGTTTAATACTTTCCCCTCGTTCTTTATTTGAAGAGTCTCACTGTGACCTAACACAGAGCAATCGACAACTTACAAGAAAGCTCTCTGCAGCTTATCTTCTGCCTGCTTTCTGCTTTTTGTCTCTTCCATTAGCTCCGAAGATTTCTCCTCAAGTCACCCAGATTGTTTTTCCAGGGCAGTCAGTAATGATTCTGATCATAATGGGATTTTTTGCAAGTATCACTTTGTTGATAATGGCAGAAAATGTTATCAGCTGTTTTGTTTAAAATGGCAAAAGATTTGAGTCAGATATTTTCCTTTAGAATGGAGACATTATATAGCATCAGAGAAACTATACAATGTTTAATGCCAGATTATAGCCTGAAGCTGCAAACATTAAAACACCATCAGACAAAAAGACTGAACAGGTGAAAGACACCAAATATAACTCCATACGTCTTGAGGTTTATGAGCATGATCTACAGAACTATGCAGAAAGAGTTATTGCAAATGTAAAAGATGATTGGACATCTCTGCAGATTAAATAATAAAACACAGAACTTTTCCTGGAAACATGGAACTCCTCCAGTTCTGGTCCGGCTTCCTGCTCCGTCTTAAATCACTGCAGGATCATTTGACCTTTAAGACAAACCTGTTTTTCTTCAGGAATGAAGATGACAAACCGAAGGCCATGAAACGCTTTCTCACCAACCAGAGGCTGGTTCGCTAGTTTGCTCTTTAAAGCAGTAATATTTATTACACTCTTGGCTGTGGGCTTCCTTAGTTCTTGTAAAATATTTTATTTGTTACTACTTTGTTAATAAAAATTTCCCTTCTTGTTAACCTTAACTTTAAACTGAAGTAATGCAAAGATCAGATCCAACAGTGGAGCCTAAACAGAAAAGCAGAAGGCATATTGAATTCAGTCACATTTTAGGTTGCATCATATTTTTGCTCTAAGCTACGTTTTGTGTGCAGCTAGTCATGCTAACTCGTTGTAGCCTAAAGAGATTTGTTCCTGCATCCTAAATGCAGGATCTATGCATTTTTCTACCTTCCTAGAGCGCTGGGAGGGAAGAGATGGGCATCCGCCTCGTTTGCATTCTGCACAGGATGAACGATTCAGGGCCTGTCAGGGAGGAGCTCACTCCTCTGAGGTGCCTTTGAGAGCTCGGCAGAAAGAGATGCATGCGAGGAGTTCTGAAGTAGGGTGAACTTCACACTCGCCTAATCTCGGGTTCGGATCCGTCTGTCATTCGGCGGAAGTGCCAGCTAGCAGACCTGGCACTAATTCAATCACTGATTGTTGATTGGCAGGAGAGCAAGCCCTTGGGAAGCAAAAAAGTCTCTTTTGTCCTTAAAGCAAGATGGAGGGTAGAAAGGCGGAGTGTCTTCAAACTGAACCAGACCAGTGGCTGCTGCCGGTTGGAGGAGAAACTTCAAACAGCAAACATTATCAAAAGGAATCAACTGGTTGCCGCTCCAAAATACAGACATAGCCAGCATGCAAATGTGTCTTTGTGTTTCTCCTCCACCTATACATGATTAACATAGAGGAGGACAAACAATGACACTTTTATGGGTGTCATTCAGGAAACGCTGAAAAACAACCTGCTGCTGCTGGAAGTTTAAACATCATGTTGATGCTGATGAAATGTCATTTTTCCAACTTTAAATTCAGACATAAAATAACAGAAAAAACAACTCAGATGATGAAAAAAAACCCCAGCAGAATTTCTGAAATAATCTGCATGTTATCGTCATGATCATTCAGATAAAACTAGAAACTTTTCTTCAGCATCATCAGAAGCATTTCAAAATAACAAGTTGCCCTTTATTCATCCCAAAAACTTTTCATCTTCAGATCTGGACACTTCCCCAAGAAAGTAACATCTAGTAAAAGTTTATAAAGGTTAATTTCATTAAATTCAAAAAATGCTTTTTGAATCTTTCAAACCTTGATCTAAAACGCTAATTCACAAAAACAAGTCAAAGTCTCTAGATTATGCTGTATACCTGGAAACATCGAGGAACATTTGAAGATGGAGAAGATAAAGTTAAGATTGTAACTGTATTGATTTTTCACTTGTAAATAAAAGTCCTTGACAGAAAGAACAAATTAATGAATGAACAAAAGAAGGAGGGAAAACTATCCTTCAGCCTTGCACATCACATTCATCAAACTGAATTAAAGTTTTTTCATGTGATCCTGCAGAAGTTTGAAGATGATACCAAATATGACTCTACCTGATTCTCAGAGGGTCTGTCCCGTCAGGCAGAGTATCTGAAATGAGGCCTGGGGGTAATAATCCCTAATAATCTGAGGATGTGTGGAAACGACAGGATGATCTCCATGTTCGGCCGAACGGGCCGCGGTTCCACGCTAAGTCACAAAGTCCTGCCTGAGGTCCTGAGGAGGATCATCCTTCAAACGGAGGTAGAAGTCAAAGAAAATATTCTGCTGAAACAATGCAGGAGTTTGACCATCAGTGATGGAGCAAAGATTTAGTCAAACATCGTTAAACATGATTTATTATACAGGGTTAGACATAAATCTAAGGATATTAAAATGTATTTATTTATTACCAAAATGGTTCTTAAATAAATAAGAACCACAAATAAATAAATAATCAGATTTATCGGACTGTACAAAATTCTGATTAATAAAAGCACCTGATTCTACTTTAGATCCACAAAAGAGTAAAAACATCTTATCATCATTATTTACCTTAGGAAATGACAGATTAATTAACTGTTATTCATTGTACAAACATCATGCAGGAGAAAACAGTCTAACTTTAAACTCACCAGTTATTACGTTCACTAAACTGCACTTGCAGTTAAATCTACAAAACGTTAAAACATTTTACATCTGTGATGTATCGGAGAACTGCACAGCTTTGACTTATTTGCACCAACAAACAAGTATTTGTAACCTTCTCCACTGAAATGGTCAAATCCATGCTGCTCTCTAGAAAAACTGATTGAGAAAGTGAAGATAGGGCCAGTGAAAGGGCAGCAAACACATTCAGCCCACTGAGTTCAATCTGCTTTACCAACTCAGAATAACATACATGGCTTAGAGAGAAGCCATGACAATCTATTGGAGCAGGTGCTTTTAAAAACCGCCATGTGCTACAAGCAGATAATAAAAAGTGTAACAAAAAAATGCATGCTCTAATTTCAAGCTTTCAGTGTGAATCAGTGGAGGAAGAGCCCGTTAGCTGTGTTCTGAGCCAAACGCTCACATAAAGGCTTCCGTGAAATGTTAGGTTCTCAAATATGCGCCCAACTACTGGATTTATGCAGAGTGCACTGCCAGTGTTGCATTATGCATTTCACTCGCCTAGTTTAAGAAATGCAAATCACCTCAAGTTGATGGAATCCAATCAAGTTGATGGAATCCTTCCACAGACATGGCCATGAAATATTTGTGAATCCTCAAATGTTATTGATGCGGCGAAAGCAAACGGCGGAATGAGGAAGGCAGAGACGTAGGACGGAACGGGAAGAACGCCTTCAAAGTCCCGTCATGTGAAAAAGGACGCCAGCTGTTACCGACTTTCTTTCTCTCCGTTATTAAACAAGAGATGAAAGATGGAGAAGCTCCATAAGCAGCTCTCTAAATGAGCTCAAAGAGGCCATTTAGCAGAATAATGTGTTCTTCACGCTGGGCGCCGTTCTCATGTCTTCTGGAAGAAGGTTTTCAAACCAAACGTCAAGCAGACTTAAAAATGTTCCTTTGCTACAAATGAATGTTTTTAAATCATTTCTGATTTAATGTTGGAATTATTATTGTGCAAATACTAAATACAGAACAGGCCAATAAATTAGCATAAGATTAATTACATCGAGATATTATGTTATGTCCACACAAATCAAAGAGAAGATGGTCGATGTGCCATATGTTCACTCAGTGCTACGTCCAAATATATGTGGAAAGTTGAGTGGAAGGAAAAATGTGGCAAAAGCAACAGGGATAACTAAAGCCTTTAGAGGACTTTAAAGCCCATTAGAGTCTGAACAAGCAGCCCACCATGCAACCAGGATGTGACTGTTCCCTGAACAGGAAGCAGCAGCAGCAGCTTCCATGGACAGAAGAGAAAATGGCTGCATTAGCGCTCAGACGTCCAGATCCCTCTGCAGTTCAAATGGAAATCAACATGAGACCAGAACCAACATGCAGATGAGCTGGAAGTTACTGAAGCAAACTGGACCTCCATTACTCTTCAGCAGAACCTCACATTGCTGCCCTCCATGTCACGCTGCATGGATGCAGTAATTCATGCAAAAGGAGCCCAGATCTGGTGCACAGACATAAACTTACTGTTCAGAAGCTGACATTTCTGGTAAAGATGTCATTGTTATTGATGTGATGTCATATCAGATCATAATTATAATCATCAGATTTTATTTTCATCAAAACTTCAGTCATTTTCTGTCTGATGATGAAACCGTGGGAAAAAAAGCCAATGAACCAAAATGATCATAATGAGTTTGTAAACCTGTTAGTGTTTCTCCACAGATTTGCTATGAAACCGTGGAGACGGATGTAAATGAGAGATGAAGCCTGAGTGAAATGAAGACGGCTATCGGAGGAGCCGTCTGATCAAACTCCCATCAGTTCTTCCCCCAGAAGCCATTTGTCCTGAGCCTCCACTGTTGTCCCATCAGAGCAATGTCACACAGAAAATTGCCACCCAGGGTGCAGGCTGAGCGGGGAGATGAAGAAGAAGGAAGTGACAAGACTGCTGACTTAAATTGTTATCGATTCAACTGTTTGAACGTTTTTCTCACAAAGGTTAAAAGTCAAGGAGGAGCAGAGGAAGAGATTCTTTCATCAGTTCAGCTCTGTCTATTAAACACCAATTCAAATCATAAATCATCTTCTGTTTGTTGCAGTTGAATATTTAAGACCTCTATCAGCTTGTGATCTATTTTTGCTTTGGTTTCTGGAAACGGCTCCAGTCGACACGCTGAGTGATTCGGTCAGGATAAAGATTTAAAGCTATTGATCTGGAAACAATGTACTGTGAAATATTTTCTACAAATATTGACACAAATCTGACTTGATTTTCACCACCGGTTATAAAAGTTATCGACTGCAAAAGCAAGTGGACCTCTGCTCTCCATGCAGTCAGCACACAATAGCAAATGGCCTATAATGGATTATGACCTCAGATCAATAGCGACGCCTGACAGTTTCTAACAAAAACCATCAATGTAAGTGTGGAGACAGAGGGAAGGACAAAATGACAGAACTCCAGTTGTTCTGCTTTAATACGGGTCCATTAGCATCTAATCTAAAAATACATTTCATCTGTTTGAAAAGTGAAACTCATAGTTTCTCTCCGCACACTGATTTATTTATTTCACACGTTAAACTTTCAGTAATGAGTTTCTTAGAAAAATAACTGCAAAGTAAATCAGTGTAGAAGAATCTGAATTATGACGGCAGGATTTGGGCCAGGCTGATAAAGTGTTGTTATGCTTTTTATCATAAATAGTGGGCGTGTCACAGCGGCTAACAGCTGTTATTGGTCATTTAGCTCAGTTATCCAGAGCAATGCTAACCTGACAGAAAACTGATTTTATTTGCAAGAAATATTGAAAATGATGCATCACTGTTCTTTCATTCCAACTCACTGTGTTGGTCACATTAAACCAACAGTGTTGCTCCTCCTTGACTTACAGAGTTTGTGAGAAATGTAAGGAAATGTGACCAAGTTGCTGTGGAAACAAGTTTAAACTAAAGCAGGAACAACTGAGAGTCTCTGCGACCTGGAAGTCAAAGATTCAACATCTTCACAGTTTGTTTTTACAGTAACTGGTTCTGTTTGAGTCCAGGCTGCTCACTGCGTAACGGATCAATAGTTCTGTTCATTCCTGGTTCTGTGGCCAAGCCCGCCGTCTCACAGCAGAGATTATTACTTTAAGTTCCAAAACTTAAATTTATGTTTTTTTAAATGTCTTTTGGTCTAATAACTTGTTGCCAGCAGCAGTGGGCACCACTAACTGTAGCTAAAGCTAAAGCTAACCCACGTTTCAACACATCAAGACACAACGCAGCATTACTGCCCTCAATATAATATAAAACTATAGGAAGGATTCTGAACTGTCGAATAGCAAAACTTTAACGGATGTCAAACTTTATTCAAATAAAAGTTTACAAATCAGCCAAGAAAATTAGTGCTTTAGAAATGTATCTGGAAAAATGATTTAGCAGAAGCTAAATGTGCTAAATATTTTCACTACTGACATTCATGAGCAGATTAGTCTTCTGTTTTTTAAAATCAATACTTTGGTTCATTTTGTTTTAGTAGTTGATCAACCATCAGCTGTCCAAGTCAAACAGTCAGTTTAACGTTTAAACTGGTCCTGTTAGATGAAGGTTATCAAAGTGAACATTTTGATACATTTTCTGTCAGGAAGCTTCCAGTCAGCTGGTTTCCAGAGCATTTGACCAGTTTGAAAACTATTTTACAATATTTTAATATTTCTTCCTTCATGGCCACTGCAGAGGAAGCAGACTGACATTTCATCAACTTCTGCCATCTCTCTGACATCCTAAATATTCGTTTTATTCCACAGCCAAATCAAGCTATGAATATTAAAACCACCTAAATTTATAACTGTCACAACAGACTCTCCATATAATTTTTGTGATTTATCTAAGTAACGACAATACAGAATTTCAGCAATAATCCCTTTGCAGAGAAGATAAAATAAAACGTCTCTCCGGGTCTCTGTAGGATTATGTTCTAAAGTAGATCTCTTTTCAAAGTGCATTAAAATAAAGGGAAGTTGGAAAAGAAAGGCGATGAAATATTAAAGCCTCTCCTGGGCAGCGGCAGGCGGCATCAGCGTTAACCTGACCCAGCTCTGCCTGTCGCCAAACGCAGCTTCCCAGCACTGAAATATTAACCGCCTGCAACCTGTAACACGCCGGATTGTCCACAGCTCTGATGATCTCTGATTAATCACTTTGGGTTGCAGCTTTGCACCATTTCCTGCTGATTTTGTAGTTCAAAACTCCTTGTGGGAGATTTTAGAGTTTCTGTGTTTGTAGTTTTACTTTAACTGTTTATTCATGCTATAATATTCTAACTCCAGTTTTTCTAAATCTGTTTGGTAATTTATTTAGAAATGACATTTTTTCTGGGTTAGGGTCCCCAAGCATTGAAACTATATATA
>CAEFZX010030267.1:0-54043 GCA_903066825.1 Alfaro cultratus | reverse complement strand
CATCAGTTATTAGATATATAAAACTGAAATAGCTGTTGGAAACACCCAAATATTTAGAAAGAAAAATGATTAAAATTAATAGGGGTGCCCAAACTTTTTCATATGACTGTATGTGGATTCATCAAACACAGAGTTTCAATCATTTATTTTAGTTATTACTTACAGCTACTGAAAAGCAGACTTCTGATTGTACAGTCATTGACACCTCCACAAGAGGGTTAGACATAAAAGCTCATCGTCAGAGAAGCTGAATGTTTATAGAGTGACATTATTATTAGAATATTGAGTGGAAGGAAAAGGTTATTGCACAATTCACACTGCTGACTGTAACACAGCTTTGGAAGGATTGCGAAGTAAAACCTACGGCCGAGCCTATACATTTACTAGCCTCTTCAGTGGCACTCCATCACCAAGTCACATTCATTTTTTAATGCAGGATTTTATTGTGCAACCTGGTGAGTCTGGAGGAGTCTTTGCAAATAAATTAGTTTGCAGGGTGGGCATTTAGTTTACACAGAGGTTGTATTTGATTACCCCACAATTTAAAACTTCATACAGTCGTTAGAGCTTTTTAAAGCTGCTGATCAATTGTTTTTAGTTATTTATTCAAGTAGACTGAATTGATCCTCCCAAAACCCAAGTGGCAAGCAGACAAGTCTTTGGTGTGTCAAAATTAATGTCGAAATTGATAGGCTAAATAAGTGCTTTATGTAATGTCATCAATCCAAATACAGTTCTGAATCAGCAATTTTTCCAATGCTTTTTTCAAAATATATTATGCAAAATCATGTATATACTGTATATCCCCCAACTTTTTCAAAATATATTCTGTGAAATGTTGCATGTATCCTCCATACATTTTTATTCAGCCGTAATTGTTGCTGCCCATATGTTAGTGAAATATATAAACATACAGATGGATACCATCAAGTATTAGAATGACTTAAGAGCACGTCTTTATTCGATACTTACTGTAAATTTATTTGCGCTGTGCTACCTTGTACACGTTCAGGCAATTCATGGCTACAGAGAGACGGAGCGTCTGAGGTGGGCTCTGCCGTGTGAGGAGATCCTGAACCGTGTCCGGTCTGTAGCGTTTCCTCGGGAGGCTCCTCTTCTGGGGCCCGTGCACGTTCTGGATTTAGACAAAGCTGGCTACATCAAGCCCCACGTCGACAGCGTCAAGGTACCTCTCTGATCACATTGCTGTGATGTTTTGTTATGAGCTGGTCTCTTAATAGTTATTTCTGTTCTTGTCTTCAGTTTTGTGGCAGCACCATTGCTGGTTTGAGTCTTTTATCTGACAGCATCATGCGTTTAGTAAAGGAGAATGAGCCAAATGACTGGCTGGATCTGCTGCTGACTCGTCGCTCCCTCTACATACTGAGGTCCAATGGGCTTTAGAAATTGCCTGTGTATCAACATACCAAGTTTAAAGGACAGTTTTTCATTTATTTTTCTCCTGTTTGCACAGGGACCAGGCCAGATATGACTTCACTCATGAGATCCTTAAAGATGAAGACTCAGTGTTCAACGGACATAGGGTGCCGCGGCAGCGCCGGATCTCTGTTATCTGTCGTAACCTTCCAGGCTAACGCATTCACCCTCTCTGTTAGAATAAGAGCATAATGCTGACTGGTTAAAGAAAATCTTCTTATCAGATTATATTGCAATATCAAAACCAAAAGAACCTTTTTTGACTAAGTTGATATGAAACTGATGGAAAGGTTTTGGATTGTATTTATATAATACCATCATTCTGATGCGTTTTTCTCTTTCTGTATAATACAGACACTCTTTTGGAAGTATTGAAACAACTCCATCTAAAAGTAATGTTTAAAAATATGTTTCAGTATTGACTTCCAAAATTTAATTGTTTTAAAACAATAAATGTTGAAAGACCTCAATCCAGCTGTTATTTTATTTTTTTTAATAACTTGGTTGAACGGTGAATAAATTAGCTTTAAAAAAAAAAGAATATGGGCACTATAAGCTGAGAACTGAACAATGCTACCAGTGCTTGACAATATTTTAAAAATAAAATTACTATGACATAAACTGTAATTTAATATTTAAAGTTAAAACTTAACCACAGCACAGAACAGAGACACTTGACCTCTACAAGTAGGAACAATATTAAAGCATGTTGCCACTCATAATTTCCTTATTTTGTATATTTAATGCAAATTGTGTTTTTATTGTCCTGCAATATGTGGACTGTTTTAAAAGTGAACTAAAACATGCAGGACTGGTGTGAACATCTTCAGGAATTTACGTGGGAGGTCTTAGGCTCCGTTATGTACATCTGACCATCTTTATTGTAGCATAGTTGTATAAAAATTGTACACAACTAATATCACAATTTCCAGAAATACTAATTTAATTACAAACATTCCTGATATTTTGCAGCTGTAAAAACACCTCATTCATCTGATATGCTTAAATGCTAGCTGTAGACTTTTATCACTGTTAATTTTATATATTCCTATCCATTTAATTCTTTTATATAGTATTGTAGAAATATTTGATGATATATAACACAATCAAATGAAAATGTATATCGACAAATCACAGTGACAAACCAGTTAAGTTTACATTTTATTACAAAAGTCTTGACTTAGAAAAAAAAAAAAGAATAGACTAATTTCTAATTTCTTGCAATTGAAAACATTGTGTTTACTAAAACATTACCGTGAGTTCAGGCTCATCTACATGTAGAAAGTTCAACAAAAATATTTTAGCAAATCTACTCCTCACACAGCTGATGAAAAGAGCTGGTGCGACATGTGTAAGCGAGCACAAGATTTGTTACACCTTCCCTCCAGGGATCAGGAAAAACACTTCTTTACTATGGTTTTGTTATTATTCCTAGCGCTGTTTGGCTGCTTACTCTGTGAGGTAGAAGTGCATTTTGTCATTGACCATCTTGCGCTCTGGATTGAGACGCTTCAGGATCTGAGCGAGCACGTTGACCGTCTGCTCGCTGCTCAGACCTGTGCGCTTGGTCTGGAACTTCTTCAGCAAGTCTTTGGTGGTCATCGGCTTACGGATCAGGTAGCGGCGCACAGCTTCCTCCGTCAGCTGCACGTCACTGTGAGGAGGATTTTTGTAAATTGTGATTGGTTTCAATGTATCCAAGATTAAATATTAATAGTTCATTCATTAGTACCTAATATTTAGCATTTGGCCAATGATTTTTAGACTTTGTTTCAGGCCCAAAAATAAATTTTTTTGTGTTAAAAGTAGGTCATACCTTGAGCTTGGAGTGGATTTGCCAGATGGGGGTTGAGGTGTACTCTTCCCAGAAGGGACAGGGCTCTGACTGCTGGGCTCCATCTTGAGCCTTTTGGCTGCAGGTGAGTCAGTACCTCCAGTCTGAATTTGTCTCTTCCCTGATGACAAATGAATCAGTCTTCATCAACGGCAAACTAATATAGACATCCAAATCTCTGTCATGTGTCTCATTTCAACGCAGATTTTGTTTGGACATTGTTGCTGATTTACAAGTGCACACCTTGCTCTAGTTTGCTGGCAGCAGCACGAAGTGTACTGGAGGTGGAGGCGGAGTCTATGGACGGCGTCCCAGGACGACTACCCGTCCTGGAGCTGCCTGTAGAGCCGCGTCCACCAGGCCGCTTGGGAGGCGTGCGCTTCTTCTGCGAGGAGAAAAGTTAAAGGGACATTTCATAAGTATAAAAGTAAACATGTAAAAAAAGGTATAAATATAAAACAATTCACACATTCACATCTGCAAATTTTAAATAGTTCCAAATACTTCCAGTAACACTTACACACTGTCAGTGAATTACTGTCAATATTCAAGATAAGTATACAAGTCAAAAAGTAGATAATGATTTGGAAACTCATAACTAGTTTTTCTGCCACACACACTTTAGCTACCATGAACAAAGCAGAAGCAGTCTCTCCTTCAATGTCGCTGTCGTCAGAGCTGTCTGATTCACCACTGCTGTCTATAATACAAACAATATAATGTCACACAACATTTGTCAATATTTATGTCTCTTACAAAAACCTCAATGAAAAATCCTTGCAGGATTTCACCTTTTTTCTTCTTCTTTTCCATCTGGACCGGGGCTTTTTTCCCTTCCTCATCTTCTTCCTCCTCTTTAGCTTCTTCTTCATTTTGTTTCTCTTCTTCACTATCTTCCTCACTCTCGGATGCCTCATCGATTCCTACAAGTTTAATTATTTTAGCAAAAAACAAAAAAATAAAAAAAAATTGTAATTCCCATTCACAGTTTTAATTATCAAATGCATTAATTGAATCCATTATCTGAGGCTTTTTGTGACTTTGTCGCCATCATTAGTTGTTACCTTTAGGGTGCTCTTCTGCTTTGGTTGGCTTTTCAGTTGTTGGCTCTTCGTCTGAGCTGATAGGGGCAAAAAAAGAACACATTAGCACAATTATTAAAAAAATAAACTCAAAATACTTCATCCCAACAAACAATCATAGTTGTGACAGTGGTGCTTCAGAATAAGGAAAAGGCTCAAATCAGTATTAATATGCTGATGTAAAATTAGTGATGGCAAATATTAGGGAGCAGTTTTTATTTTGAGACTGCTTTCTCTCAGTAAGTTCGCAGACAGTCAAAAATGCAGTGAAAGCAACTGCAAGTATCCCAGTTGGGAAGTAATGGAGGACATGAAACAACATGAAAAAAACTGGCTGGCAACCAAGCAGGTACACTAAAAGGCAGGATATGGACCACTGTTGGAGAATGAGAAGGAGAAAGAGTCATAAGGACAGAAAAAGACATTAAAAAAAATGCTGAGTGAAACTGGTAGTTGATTCTACAGTAAGAGGTCATCGATAGAGCCTCAGACCAGTTCTCCAGACAAAACATTAATATGGGTTGGACCTATACAAATGTTCAGACATTTATTTATTATTTTTTTACTTTGTAATTAGACAGTATGATTAATAAAAGTTAGCAGTTTTGGTGTTTCTTAACATGTAATATTGGCGAATATTATTGCATATCTGATTAGTGATAAACAAATAAAAAAAGTATTAACTTCTTTTTGCTTTGGATTTAAAGCAAACTTACCACAGATAATAATTAGTCCATCCAGCTACTGGGAATTTCCAGCTCATCAACAATATATTGACAAAGCTGCTTTTCAGCAGTCAGCATCTGCTGTTTTGGCACTGAAACAAATTAGTTTCTGAATAACTTCCCTTACCTTCTATTTTCTTCTGTTACATTACCATCAAATATATTAGAGACATAAATAGTCTAAATGCATGGCACATTTAAAAATGGCTTGTTGCTTTTCTCTGCCACCAGGAGGCAATCTCAGAAATGTGTCATCTGACATGAGTCTTGTTTGTGATTAGGGCTGCTGGGATGGTAAATAAAGGGAATCTTAGTGATCTGACCTGCTTTCTTCTGACATATAATCCACTTCCAGACCCTCATAATCTCCATCATCGCTGTCTTCAAGGGCTTCCTTATCATTGCTCTTTTGCTTCTTCTTCTTTGATTTCCCTTTTCCTGTAGCTTTTTTTGTCTTTGCCTTGCTTTCTCCATCTGTTACATGAGAGGGCCCAAAAAATAGAAAACATGTTCAACAATCTGATTAAACAGACAGAATATTGATAAATATGAAAGTTTACAATGTGTCCGGTTGAGGAAATCCCACTGTTCCTTACCTTCTCCCATGCTGCTGTCGCTGTCATCACTGCTCATCTCAAGGTCATCATCTAGGTCGTGAATGAGAAGGTCGCCGCCCTTACGGCCCCCCTTCTTTTTCTTCTTCCCACCCTTTTCTGTCTCGTCTTCATCGTCATCACCACGCTCCTGCTCCCGAAGCCGTCTCTGAAGCATAATGCTGAAGTGGTTTACGACCTTGTTCCGCCTAAAAAGGAGAGAAACATGTAACTTACATGGTTTTTCATGCAAGTATACATTTATTCATGTACTTTAAAAAAATGCTTTTAACTTTTGATTTCAATTCATTCATTCACGTACCTGCCCCACTCTTCTTCGGCTTCTTCAGCGGTTAACGTTCGATGCTTTGCCTGCTGTGTAAAGTTATACCACCCATGAACAGGAAAGGCCTCAAAAGCTCCATCTGGACACTGGGTAAAAATGTAGTAGGATGCATTTTCTGTAACTCCACCTTTCTTTATACCCTTAAACCTGATAAAAAATAATAATAAAAAAAAGAACATGAGTAAAACAAAAAAACAGGTTGAAAACTATTAAATATTAGAAAAACTCCAATAGGGATACATAACTGGTACAGAAATGAATCTCACATGTTTTAGAAAAAATACATTGTGACAAGATCAAGATTAAAAAAAAGATGCTTTGAGAAATTGCTAAGCATTTTAACTTCTTCAGTCTTAAAGAAGAGTAACCTGTTTTCTAACCTCTTGCCAGCTTTGCCATTGACCTTCAGGATCCATGGCTGATCCTCTACTTTGAACTCTCGGGTGACAATTCCAAACTTTTTTCGCCGAGCTTCCTCTCGCTGTTTTTTGCCAAACTCGCTACCTGCGCCACTGTCCGGTGTCTCCTCCTCCCCATATATTCGCCGTGCACTCATGTCTCTTTCCATACGTGCCTGGGAAGAAAGCGAAAGGTAAGAATAACATTAGAAACTCACATTGGAGGTATATTGTAATTTCTCATCATTCCAATATTCTGGTTTCTTGATTTTTTTTAATGACTCAATTACAAAGATATGAAAGCTCACCTGTGTCCAGCTTGAACAACTGACTCTATCCCCTGCGTTAAAAGCCATTATATTGTACTTTTTGGTGGTGTTTCTATCGGAAAAAAAGAGATGAAAACAAAACAATAGTCAGTTCCATTTTTCTCTGGGTCAGAGAGATAACTCGAGTTATACAGATACATGCTTTCACTACATTTGTTTGTTACTTACTTGGGGACTCTCACAGTGTACTCTGTGGTTGAGGAACTGCTTCCACCCTGTAAAAGAAATGGAGGGACGTGTCTAAACTAAACTCAGAAGCTGTACAAGCCGAAATATGTTCAAGTGTTTTTCATTTAGACTTTAAGAGTTGTGACATGTTCTTAGAATGAACTGCATATGTCAAAGTGGCTACAAAGAAAAAGAAATGTAAATTTGCGTTTTCTAAGTAAAGTCACTACTTACCAGTGACGTCATGGTCAGTGATCTCCTGCTGGGTATTTTGATGAGCTGATTCAGTCCAATGCAATACACTAAATAACAAAACCAAAATTTAAAACATTGATGTGAGCATGGGATAGTTACTTCTAGACGAAAATAAGACAAGAGTCTTGACCCAAATGATTTGGTATAAAAATACCAATTGAAGCTTAATGTTGCTAAAGCTACGAAAGAAACAATATTATTATATGACAAGCAAGTTATCACATTTTATAACCCACATTAAATCAAATTTAACAATACAGCAGTAATGAATAACAGTACGAAATGCTATAAATCCTGACCCTGCAAAAATTAAAAAGGCTTCACCGTTAGCAACAGATGCTAATACAATTAGCACTTGCTGGTTAACCAAAACTGTATGCTATTTGCTGCGTACTGCCCTTAACTTTGCCGTAATTAGCATCATTTTAGTTCCACCTCACTCACCTATACGTGTAACAAAAGATAGCTCGAGTTACACAGAGCTTTAGGACGTTAAATTGAACATGTTGATAAGTGCTACAACACTGTGCCGATCAACTAGGTGTGTTGTGTTCCATTTATGAGGACGACTAGAAACAACTAGCCACAAAATGGTTCCGAACTAAAACCCCGTCACGGCGTAGACAGCAAGTGCTGCAAAGTTAACCAAAAGTCAATATGTTTGTTTTGAATATTTTGTGCTTTTAAATCAGTCATTCGAAGAATATGTCAGGAATTCCACTGACAGGAATCTTTACCAATTTGCTCAATAAACTGAACATTAACTTCACCAAATGTATCGCTTCTAAAACGTCCTCTCTTAACCACCGCGTTTACACAATGTATTTCCAGTTTTTCAGTGAAAAACAGTGGAATACAGGATGAAAATCTGTTCGAGGATGAGGATTGTAACATGCATTCGCGCATGTTACAATGGCCCTGTTATAGTCCAGACCTAAATCCAAGAACATGGCCAATTTTAAGGTTTGGAGTGACTACAAGCTCCCCCCAAAAATGCAGCTGTAATTGCAGAAAATTGAACTTCTACAAAGTATTGACTCACAGGGGCTCAGAACAAATGCACAAGCATTTCATAATAATTTGTTTTAGACGTAACAACTTCCTTTCATGTCGCAATTAAAGTGTTGATGTAAACGCTAATAACGTTTATTGAAGACTATGTCGTTATTGTGACAAAATCTAAAGAATTTTAAATGCATGAATACTTTTAAAATGGTCACGACTTGTATTCAAGTTTTAAGGCAACAGAAACTTAAGCATTTATTAAAAACAAAACAAAACAAAAAAAACCCCACCAGCATTACTGATATTTGTCACACAGATCTCATAGCTGAACTTTGAGACATCTGAACTTCAGATTGAATAATTATAATTCGGTAAACATATTTTAATCTTTGCAGAAGTGCAGTATTTCCATTATTATAAATCGATATTATCATAAAAAGTGCCTCTTGATGTTTTGTCGTTTCCCTTATCTGCCACAAGGTGTTGCTAACAGTCCAAAGACCACGTAGTATAATTGCAGTCTTGCTCAGAATGGCAATTAAGGTTAAGAAAAAAGAAGAAATTGGCCATAATGTATATATGTACTTGCTGGTTTCAAGCTAATATATTGCCAAAAATAACCAGTATACAGTGAAAATGGTCACCATGTATTACGTCTTACACAGTAAATAAAAAGTCACATCACCTATTCTGTTGCAATTTCTTTGAGCTTATAGAGTTTATTTACATATTAATCTTTTTTATTATTCATAGTTCATTGAGTTTTTTTTCACATGCTCATGTGTATTTATTATGTAAGCAATCTGAATAAAATTTACACATGAGATTATGTATTTGCACATTTATTTAAATGGTAGTCTATATTTAGAAAAGCAGATTTTTATCTAGGTTGCCTGTTATTAATTAAGAACATCTAGTCAATGTTACGTTTGCATGCAAATGTGAGTTGTGTGACAAAAAGTTAATGCATTTGATTTGCTGTTTCTAATTCATGTTTAATGCCGTGCGGCTTCGAGGACTGAGGAGAACTCAGTGTTCCAGCTGCCTGGGTGCAGGCTGCATCATAGCTGGATTTAACGACACTGAGCAAACAGTGGTCTCATGTTGTCCGCTCGTATTCTCACTTGCTACCTTCTTGCATGATCATATTTGCATCTTAAGCGCTGAGCCAAACTGGGTTATTTGTGATGCATTTCCAAAAACATCCTAAACTCAGAAATGTTGTATTGTTTTAATTGCAAAATATAGTTTAAAAAGAAAAAGTTGAAGAACACAGCTTCAGTTTGTAGATGTATACAGTACCTTACAAATTATTCATACTCTTTGAACTCTATATTGGTTTTTATGAAGCAACTTGACTTAATTGTATTATGTTAGGATGATTTGTTAGGGGTGTAAAAAGAGTAGTCTTCCAAGCATGTGCAAGTCTTGCATATCAGCACAGATTGTTAATGAAGATTGACAAACTATTTTTTTTTTCTTATTTCTTTTTTCATAAGGAGAAAATGTAAGGCATAGACACAAAACTGTTTGTCTCTTATAAACCACTGTTTTGCATTCATGTTAATTTAACCTAAATAGGAGAACAAATATCCAAACTCAGCGGTAGATTTGAGTTCAGCTACTCTTTAAATTTGGTTCAATAGCGCAGGAGTTTTCATAAAAAAAACTGACCCTTGTCCCATTGTTTCTGATGTGAGAAAAAAAATCTGAGAACAAATTCTAGACTTAAAAAATAGAAAATAGTAATTGATCTACAATATATATATATATATATATATATATATATATATATATATAAGTGAGGTCCTCTTCCACCTCCCAGTGGTCAACCCTGTGATAGACCAACACAAAGTACAAGTAGATTTTGTACTTTGTGTTGGTGCAATGTGAAGGACTCAGTGTACCAAATAAATCAACGTCTCAGTGGGGCGGTTTTGTCACGGTCATTGAGCCAGGTCTTAACACTGGTCAGCGTTAATAGTGAAATGACAGTTGCTAAATCAGGGTTATTACTGAGGACAATTTATCTGAGCCTTTTAAAGACTTGAAACTGAGGCAGCAGGAAAACTTTCAGCAGGAGAGCAACGTAAGTAATGTGGACACTTTTGTCAAGCTGAGTTTGTAAAAGGTGATTCTTCTAATGAACTGAGAATGTAGCCATGGTGGTAGTATTAACACCAAGACAACTTTTAAAGTCTATTCCAAAAAACAGGCTTTTGTTACTTTAATGTAATAGTTAAGCTGCAGCTACCTGTAGAGCAGATAATGGGAGCACGGAGCCAAATAACAAGATATTACAGAGCTAAAGCTTCATTGTCTCTCGCCCCTCTCACACTCTTTGCACTTCTTCTCCATACTATATGCGGTTGTCATGGAAACACACTCGGAGCGCTAGAGTCGTGAGGCCAGTCAGCTGCGATACCTCGTCTGGTAAACAATCCTGCAATCTGAGGGGGAAAACGTTGGCTGCATGTCAGAGTTTGTCGGATCACATAGACATCAGCCAAAGGTCAGGAGCGTCGGGAAGGTGGCCGGACCAGAGGTGAAGTCGAGATCGCTGACATGCAAGCCTGAAACTTTGGGCTTGTTTTATTATTACACCGGCTTATGAGTGACAAACTGACACAGGCCACTGACAGCAGCTGCAACATATAATGCTATAGTTATATGTGTAGAAGAGAACTTTTTGTTTGTTTCAGTTAGTTGTTAATAAATGTGCAAATATTATTTTATTACATAACAGAACAGGAGAGACAAACAATTAGAAAACATCCCCTTTCCATCTACATGAAATTTTCACTCAGCTCGTCCCAAAAGTTATGGCAGACGGCTTGGCTCTGTGTCCACCGATCTTAGAAGCTTGACAGAGTTTTATGAAACCAGTCTGGTCAGTTGCAAGTCTGAGTGATTATTCCTCACTCTGTGTGCACAGTGACAGTTGTTGTCCTCCGCCTCTGACAGGAAACCGTCCTGTCTTGCTATAATTATTCCAGTAAATCTTCTCTGCAGTCTGAAGCACACACTTTCTTTCTTCAGTCCCTGCCTCTCACCTGTACTGTGAGTTACTCTGATAATGTGATGAAATTCAAAGCGGTGAAATCAAAGCAACAATGTTGCACTAGGGTGTTCCAGTACCTCATCAGATGACATACTTCTGTAATACTGTTGCGTATTTGTCTGGATTTCTTGTGGCGGTGTCAGAGAAATTGCCTAATAATATTATCATTCAGTACAACGTTGTGCATATGTTCCCATTTGGCACTGATGAAGATTCATTCAGCTGTGTGTGGCTGACACAGTGAGGAAGGTGGACTTATTTTCTGCACTGAAAAAAAGAGAATGGTGATCCAACTTAAAAACTGAGTGAATTAATTACATGTAATCAAATGAAGTTAATCAAACTTCATTTATTTATTTATTGGTTTGCTTAACATTCATAAACCTCATATTTACTTGGATAAACATATTTTGATTACTTGTTACTTATTAACTCTTTTTTAAAGTTGTGCCACCTGTTCTCTTTTTTTAGTGTGTTTAAATTAGCGAAGAACTATTTGACTATTGGGGGAAGTTACTTTAAGCCAAGAAAAACATATTTTAATAGAACATTCATGCCATTAAAAAAAAAATCTATGTAACATGTAAAGTAATCCAAAGTATCTTACTTCTTAACAAAACTTAGACTTATTCTTGGTAATCTGACTTTTTTTAGTTACAGTAAATGGCAGCAGCTGAGGTCTGAAAAGTACAAATATTCATTGAAATACAACCTTTTCATACTTACTGCTAGATGACCCTCTTGGACTGACAGTTTGGTGTTCATTAAATGGGTATTTATTATGTTTTTAACAAAGTTCTCTAATATTTCTGGCATCGTATCTTGTTTGTTTGCAGTTAATTTCTCTTAGGGATCTTTACTGCCATCCATCCATCCATCCATCCATCCATCCATCCATCCATCCATCCATCCATCCATCCATCCATCCATCCATCCATCATGTTCTGTTTATCTGGGGTTGAATTAAGGCTTTAAAAGTGAACAGTTGGATAGTAACATCAAAGATGAAGTTATAAAAGCCTGAGTGATGATTTTTTATATATATATATTTTTTTTATTGGCTTGCAACACAGTTTTTATACAAAACATTTAAAACGTGCATCTGGATACCATTATTAGTTAAGAATTTTTATGTGAGAGTCTTGAACAAAAAACAGAAGAAAAAAAAGCTGTTTGTCACAGGACATATTTAATTAAATTGCTGACTTTAATTAGATAGAGGTAAAGTTAGGTGAAAGATGGTCTTTAATAGGTTAAAAGGAATTTGAATCAGGAAACACATTCTTCCCCTCCAGTCCTCCTCCATCACTCCACAGTTTGGTGTTTTTTCTTTTGTAATGATTTAGCTGTTAAATGCAGTCTTGGAAATTCGCTGAAGGAAATTCAAAGATATGACTTTAGACTTTAGCTTGCATATCATAACGATCACTTTTGGTCCAAAAAGCACATGGAAAAAAGAAATGGAGGCAATCATCAATGGGGTGTTTTGTTGATTTCTTTGTTTTTTGCCCCTGAGTTCAGTTTTGCTTTCACTGGAACACATAAATTAAGTCTGTTAATACACATCACCACAAAGCCTCTCAACAATAAATTAGTTATTTCTTAATCATCAAGCCTAGACAAGCCATTGTGATATTGCTAGCCACCACTGGGAATGATAATGAGAAAATATTAACAAGAGTCTGAGAAACACAGGATGCTGTGGAGCAAATTGTTATCCATTAAAGGAGACAAATATTGACAAAGAGAGTTAATGAGCCTTCAAGTAGTTGCATGTGTTTGGAACAAGACTTGCATAGTGGGATGGACAAGAAAGAAAATAAAATGGAAATACAATATAAGCAAACAAGTCAGTAACGAGTAGGGGATGTCTGTTAATCACGTATAACTAAACTTTAAAAAATTCATCCATGTGAAGCATGAAGCATTATTCTCACACTGTTCACACATGCAAGACATGTTCCTCTCCTTGTGTTATATCTGGAGTTTCCGCCATCTTAATTCACAAGCTGCTGAGGAATACACAATCCAAATTAAAACACTAAAAAGCATTGAAAAGAAAATATATAGTTACATTTCTTTTTTTATTCTTTTCCCAAGCAGTTTACAGTTCCGTGTTGATTCATTTCATACATTATTATCAATATTTACCTTTATTCTAGAGATAGTGGTCTATGTCAATGAATACATTCTCTAAAAAAAAGGTGATACCCAACGTCGAGTGACATTGAGAGATAAAGGTCTCCAAAGTTAGTGGTCAGCAATAGAAGGGGGCTTTTTCTTGAGCACCAAACATGGACAGTCTGAAAGAGAACAGGATTGTCAGTGATTATTAAGGCCGTCAGTCACAAACCTTGCTGTAACTGCACAGCATATAAGTGAAGGAAGAGCTTAATTCAAGGTAACTGACCAGACCAGACTAGTGAAGCTAGTAGCTAACCAGTCTGCCTTCCCAACTTGTATGTTTTTAACAAGGTTTTTAACAATTTTTTAAAGCACACTTAAAAATATCTGAATTGTAAGTTTAAGATGGCTTTCTGTTGAAGTAGGAAATGAAAAAAAAAAAAAAAAAACTGGAAAAAACATTACAGGAAACAAAGCAGAAAATCTATTATTAATGAAGAGTAACAAAAACTAAATAGGATATGGATGGATGGATGGATGGATGGATGGATGGATGGATGGATGGATGGATGGATGGATGGATGGATGGATGGATGGAATTTGTCAATTTGTAATTCCCTTAATAGAGTAATACATTACCAGGTACCACATTATTTTTTGCCTTATAATACCAATTAAAAGCTAAGAAATAAAAATGCGGTATAAAGAAAAAACAAAACAGCAACTGTGTTTTCTTTTTTCTCACCCAACCTGGGCTCTCTAAGAAAGTATGTGGGTCTGTGTTTGTTTTCACACACTGACACATTTCCAAAACTTCTTAGTGTGAAAGGACTTCTTGTTTTTCATATTCTTTTTTCAAAATTATGAATCACCTCCTGGAGTCTCTCTAGACAAAGGATGAACACAAACACACTCACACATTTCAATATTGCACCAGGAACCTTTGTGTCCCCGTTATCCCGGAAATCCTCACATACTGCAGTGTGCAACAATGCAACAACTGCACACAGAGAGGCCATTTTAATGCAACATTAGGTCTGAGGATGTCCACAGTTGGCCTTTCAAAAATGATTCAGAAAGCTGCGGCTCTCACTTGTGAGACCTGTATTCAGCACATGAAATCCTTCATGGGGACAAATGAAAGCAGCAGGATGCAGATCATAATGCAACAAGACAGCAGCAGAAATTGTTTAATCTAAAGCGCATCAATTGTGATGGGTGAATTTAGTCGTGTTTTGGCCAGCATGAAAATTTACATGGAAATTGGTGTCAGTGAACTAGTGGAATGACATGTTGTATCATGGCATATAGGCTGTATATAAGAAGGCTATCAGGATAACTTTGAACAGTCTCATCTGAATAACAAGCAAATATATGTTCCTATATTTAGCATTTTTAAGTATATTTAAAAATGGCTTTATGTAACCACAGTTAGTCTACTTACTCCCATCCTCCCATGTATTCCTTCACTCTTCACCTTCTGTACCTACTCCTCAGTGACTACTGCTCCATTGAACTAAATCCAATTAAGATGCAGTGGGAGTCCTTCTCCACCCAACCTTTGACACCTTCCAACTATGAATATCCATCCAGCCAGGTCTTTAAAGCAACTGCATCCTCTACTCTGCACCTGGTACAGCTTCATGCTTGCCATGTAGTGAAAACTGCTGTAATACTACTATCACTGTCCACTATGAACTAACATGAACAAGAAAAAGGACAAATAATGCTTTTGTGGACAGCAAGTGCTGAAAAAAGGACACACTTCTCCTGCCCCATTGTACAACTATCTCACTGTTGTACCACAGGGACCATTTGGAAACCAAAGTGGAACCTTGATATGGAAGCTGAACAAGGTCAGATTGTTTAAGTTTACAGAAAATAGAAAACATCAATCTTTGTCTCCCTTTGATAGGTGAAATCCACAAGGTCAAGTGTGCCAAAAGAGGCCACCATCTCTATTCCCCTATTTAGCTGATATTAAGTTAAGATGCTACAAAGCATAAAAAAAACTCAACAAACCAGGCACAAGTCCTGTTCCACTATACATTAAATGTTTTGACATTTATACAATTCTGCCTTCTGCAACAACGTACCAGATTGTACATGCTTTGTATTTACTTTATGTCGCTACATATGTTTATTATTTCTAGATGGTAAACTTGGAAGAAAGTCAGATGCTGAATTTACACCGTTATAGCCCTTAAATCCCCTTTAACAGAGTTCACCAGAGCTGCACCAAATGTGCTTACTAATAATTTAAATACTTCTGTAAATATGTAAATAGTGACAAATACAGCAGCTTCAGTAACAACTGCAAAACCAACTAATGCTTTAATTTGAACTGGCTTCATAAGCTTATAATACTGATGAGGTCACTGGAAAATCCCATTTTAATGAGAGCCATAGCTTTGGGTTTTCAAAACTTCTTCAAGGGGGTGTAAAATGCAAGCAATGGGAGAAAACAAAAAAGAAAACCCTTTAAAATCCCAATTTAGACCAGTTAGTTTTAAAATCCAATACAGAAGACGTATAGTGAATCCTCAGCCGGAAAAGAATGTGGAAAACACACTTTAGAAAACGGTTAATTAGATTGCTTGGTATTAATGACAACTGCTCACAAGAAAAAAGATAGCTTCCAATCAATGTTTTATGCTGATATTAATAGGCATAAAACTTTGGAAACCATTGATACTTCTTTTGTCTCCCACAACAGGATTATGATGCTAGAAATTTCTTGTGCTTGTTTTTATGAATGCATTGTTAAACCATAAAGACATTATGTGTGTTGAGTGTTAATCACCTTGAGAACATTTCTGTCTTACACTTTCGCTTCACTTCATAAAACTTGCAGTCAATTCTAATCAACTCCATCTGAATTTGTCAGGCCAAACAGAACATGATCTGACCTAAAATGTAAAATGGACAGTATTTAACAATCTTTCTTTATTCTCGTATACTTCAGCACAAAAGAAAATGGATTTTCTGTGAGTGCATAGAAGGCTTTAGAAAATATTCAAACAGGACAAGTGCAGTAAGTGAGGATATTTGGGGCCTCAAATTGCCAGTGGGACCAAGCAGTACTTGAAATTTTATTAGATATGTTAGAAAATGTGTTGGTTGTGAAAATGCAGCACGTTGTTCGAGACCACATTTGTTGGTAGAAGTCCACTTTACTCAGCTATAATTCACAGCCAGCCTCAGCCTCCAAGAAAAAGCAAATCCGTCGATACAAAATCAAATCAAATAATAAACTGCAGACAAGATAACTACTGCTAATGACCTTTTAACAGAACCTAATTTTAATTTTAATCTCTTTTGGTATTCATTTCTGGCTTACTAGTTATCTTTAAAATGAACTGTTGCGAAAACAAAATGCAAAAACGATCAAGGGTGGATAACGTGAAAGCGATGTTAGAGGGGCAGTGGTGGCAGGTGGACGACAAACTTAAACAGAAGTGAAGTGAACACATTTACAAAATTCTGTCCGTGGGCCTTAAACATCTTGAACTGTCTCTGTCTCACCGTGAAACATGATGCAAACTCTGCAGGGAGAAGTTGCCCTGAGCGTGCATGTTAAAATGTTTAGTAGTCAACATCTGTCAAGAAATAATTAGAAAGCTTTTTTGAAATCCATTCAAAATTCTGTTTCTCTGGGAAGTAAAATATCACATAGGGCCAATAAAATGATTTCTAAAAGAGAACTACTGTTAAAACCATTTAACAATCATGGTGAAAACTGCTGATTTGACAGAGACTGCTGTTGTTTTTAAACATTTTACTCAAAAAATCAGAAGGGGTTACAACGGCAATCAAACAGTTGTGAAGCAAAGCTAATTTGAAAAGGTAGATTCAGAAGATATGGCAACTGGTCAATATTTCAGGAGTCATCACACAGCATGGACAGTCTTCAACCACTGATCTAGACAGTGTCAGAAGTGTTTGACCTGTGCACAGTTGCACAGTAGTCCACATTTAGTGATGATTTGATGTGCCATGTTGAGCTGACGTTGGTCCACTGAGTTTTATGAAGCCCAAAATCAGTGCACAAAATTTTATAGCATTATGGGGAAGCTGAATTCATTTTTGGACAGGACTTGCTGCATGCACACACTGCCAAATGGATTATTGACCAATGGTATCATTGTGTTTGATTGGCCAGCAAACTGCCCAGTCCAATGCCCAGTAGAGTACCGACATTAGGTGGAGACAACAGAACCAAAAATGCAGATAAGCTGAAGGCTGCTATTAAAGCAGCAGCCATTGATTCCTTAACACCTCAGCAGCGACACAAGCTGATCCCCTCCATGGCACTTTGCACTGATGCAGTAATCCATGTAAAAGGAATAGTGACCTTGAAGTATTGGGTGCACATACTGTGAAGCACGTGGACATTACTTCTCAGTAGGCCAATACCGCCGTATTAGAAAATCCTTTTGCAATTTGGTCTTACGTAACACTCGGATTTTCACAGATCCTGACTTTCTAATTAGCTGTAAGCCATAATTATCCAAATCAACGGAAATGCTGGAAATGGGTCACTCTGTGAATATTTCAAATACACAGTCACCTTTTTTTTTTTTTTGTACAAAATTGAAATAGCTAAAGAAAAACATTTTTGAATGATATTCAAATTCATTAATAGCACTTCTTCAGCGTGTACGTTTTCATTAAGAGTGGCCCAAATCCCAATCAAGCTTAACCTAGAGTTACTTGTGTAGGCGGGTCCGTTTGTTGTTGTTTTTTTATTATTATTATTATTTTTTTAATGAAATCTCAGTGTAATGTTTGCTGTCAAGTTGATGGAATCATTGATGTGCAGCATGGCCACCTCCTGCATGCAGTGTCCTGATCATTTATCCAGTAGATACTGAATTCACCTATCATTCATTACTTACAGCACCAAACCTGTGAATAAAAGACCAAAGTACTGTAAATTCGCTGCTACTCAAACAGAAAGCAAAGCTCACCGCATTACACAGTGTTACACTACGCAGAGGTCTTTGCATCCTCCCTCTCTCTCCAACTCCCTCTCTCTTACTCTGTTGCTCTCCCTCTCTCAGTCATCCTCTCCCGCCGTGGTGCTGAGCCTGCGACGTTGCTTAGAGAGAAAAAGCAGAGAGAGAGAGAGAAAAAATCTCATCCTTTTTGCTCCAGCCACTGAACGCACCATCTGACGGGGAAATAAGTGAAGGTACTGTGCAAAATATGTTTGCTTTCATTTTTGCAGCATGTAGTTATTTATTTTTCTATGTATCTTAAAGAACAGTCATGCTCCGATATTTCATAGCACCGATATAAAAGGGACGGCGGGGCGAGAACGCACCTGCCCTCATAGACTCCAACCTTCTTGGTGCAACAGAACCTCGCTGAGCTAAATTTACGATGGCATAAAAAAAGCGTGCTTTTTATTTTCCCTGTTGGTGCTTTTTTTTTTTAGAAGACTTGTCAGAATAACCTATTAATGCGCTCAGATTATTATTATTATTATGTTTTTTTTTACAATACGTTTTTTTTTTTATATATTGGGTTAAAACGCACGCCAAAAGTGATTAAATGTGTGTCACAGATTTAAAGTGTCACATGAAGCCAGGTTGGATTCTGCAGAGATAGGACGGCCGGGCAGGATACGCGCCATGGACAGATGTGCGAGAGAAGGGGGATTTAGTATCGAGGGAGGAATCACGCAGGGGATAAAGCTGGTGATGCATGCGCGCCCCTGCGTGTGCGTGTATGTGTGTGTGTTCTTTTTTTTATTTTTTATTATTATTATTATTCTGGGTTAAATGGTCAGTTTCCCAGCAGTGTTGAGTACTCACTCGCGCGACAGAAAAGCGGCTCACTTCACCTGCAGCGAGGGCTTAGGTGGGAGCCACCTTTAGTTCTCCAGCATGCATGAGTTATTGAATGTGTGGCTCTGATTATGTGTTTAAGTGAGAGAGAGAGAGAGAGAGAGAGAGAGAGTGTGAGAGAGAGATAGAGAGAAAGAGCTCTCATACCAGCAGCAGCAACAGTGTCCAACTGCTGACCGATGGACCACACAGATTTGTACGCCCACACACTGTGGACAGCCAGGCACGAGAATATGCGTAGCAACAGAGACAAAACACTTGGAAATCTACTATCTGTATCTTCATGGGCAGTAAAATCCCTGTGCATCATTCACCTTATAACAAGTTTTGGGTCTTAAAATGCAGAAGGTAGTGGGAAGAGTGTGTGCTGATCAGATGGCATTTTTGTGGGTCATGGACTCTAAATGTGCAGACGTCCATGTTCCAAGTAGGCCTGGGCTTTAAAAAGTAGTAAGAATACCATGCAATTCACATAAAAACAAAACAACATAAATATCAAACATGATCTAACTGTTGTTATTCAAAACAGATTAGCACCAGTTTTCCCTATTGTTGCGAAAAACAGTAGACATTTCGATTGTCACAATTATAATATCGGTGTGCAGACTGTGTACATTGTTCAAGTATAACATTTTCATCAATGACAGGTGACCTGGAGCATAATTGTTCCTTAATCACTGGAAATGTTTTTGAGTGGAATAGTCAAGTCATTTAAATTAATTTCAAAATAAATCCCAACAGCGAATTAAACATTGGAACTCAAGTTCTGTTAAAGAATTGTTTTATTGATGCATCTCCTTTAGTGGTCAGTACTACATTGCTGATTGGTGATAAAAGCCAGATGTTGGGGCTTAACGTAACATTTCCAAATATGGGAATCTATGGGTGTGTGCACTACACCCCTTTAAGTTGCCAAGTTTGCTTTTGAGGGAACTCTAATTGGTTTTGTTCCCTCCAGACTTTGTTGCGTGTGGCTGTCAGCAACCATCGGTTTGTTTTGTAATAAAAACCTTCTTTTTGTGTACATGAGTCTTCACTTATATGAGGCATATTTATGGACAACCCCTAGAACACTTCAGAAGCAATTGATTGTCTTCAAAGTTGAAGATTAAAAAATGGGCAAGAGTAGAGAACTGTACCAGATTATGATAGCTAGATGGCTAGATTATGGCATCTCCAAAAACTGTAGTTCTCATGGAGTTTCCCCTGTTTTCAGTGGTCAGTTTCTTTCAAATGTGGTCCAAAGAAAGAACAGATGTGAATGGGCAACATGTTACTGTCATGGTTGTTTGGGGCTCATTGATAAGTGGGGAGAAATAAGGTTCCTCAACAGAAATGTCATTCATACTGTTTGGATTGATTAGATCAGGCAAACGTAGCTTGCCTGATCTACGTTAGTTATGTTAGCCCAAATTGCTGAAAAAGTTATTCAGATTCCAGCAGAAAGGTATCAAATACACCATCACAATTTGTTTCCTGCACTGGCTGCAAACCCAAAGTCCACCGGTGTAGTGGCCAACAATTGACATGTGATCATCCAATCTGAGAAATGTGACCTGCTGTGAATCCTTTTTTTCTTTACAATGCATGGATGGCTAGGTGAATATGTGCAGCTAACCAGTGAAATAAATTGCACCAAGATAGACTGTAAAAAACATAGTGAGCTTTTGTAGGAAGCATAGAGCCACAGCAAATCTTCATTGGTCTAGTGGATTCCTTCATTCAGTGGTTCAAGGCTCTTTTTGCAACAACATGAGCCAGGAGCCGGCCTTTATTTGGCTCCTCAACAGAAATGTCATTCATACTGTTTGGATTGATTAAGCTGTTATTACAAAACTCAGAGACCATACAGATGCATGATGCTTCTCAGTCTGCAGCTGAAAAGCATCATGCATCTGTGAAAAAAAATGATCTAATCCACGGGTTGATACAGAAATTTATACCATTCCCTGACATCAAATCTTGGTATTGTGCATGCGTATATAATATATATAATATAATACAATATAATATAATATAATATAATATAATATAATATAATATAATAATAATATATAATATTGTGCATAATATTTTTAAACTCAGTTTGACATTTTGTTCTGTATCCAGAATTTAGATGAGATAAGTAGAACGTTTTGGCAAACCAACAAGCTCTTACAGGATACTCTTATACTTTGTGATGCAAACAAAACTAATAAACAGAACGCCGCTTTGGATACCATCTTGGCTATTTTTCCTCCAACAAGAATTATTTGTCAAATACAACTTTAAGAGGAGTGATGGGTGATGCCATGACTCTTTGATGAGATGAACTTGTCTTTTTTTTTGTTAGCACAGGAAAAGTGTAGCACAATTCCCTCAGCCAACTCTGAACATCATTTTCTTGGAGAATAGACAGATGTTCATCGGAGAAGCAAACCAATTCAGAGAGAAAGAGTCTAGTTTCTCGTTGTTTCATGTGAGCTCTGTGCACAAGGTTCAAAAGTTCACACGGACACTTATTTAGTCCGTGTGATCAATACTTAATAAGTGCTTCATCTGATTCTCTTAAAAATGACAAAGGGGGATATCAGTTTGCTTAGTAAGTGGATTCCCTTTTTATAAGATGTTGTAAATTAGCTTTTACTCCAATCAATAATGAAGCCCTTTCCTATTTTCACCCATGACATCTAAGGTGCAACTTGGCCAGAGTGATCCCTGGAGACACCTACTTTAAACGCAAAAGGAATAACCTTCCAACTTTATTTTGCTATTTTATTGCACCCGTTTAACTTCCTCACATAGTCCCGTTCTCCACCCACCCGCTCCTTTCATTTTATCATGCCTCTTGATGTCGTCCCTGGAGGAATGATGAGCAGTCTCCAATCAATTGCAATCACATATCAGAGCTGTACCAAGGGAAAAAAGAGGGAGAGGTAATCAGTATGGAGGAACAGGTCTGGATGAAGGTGAAGTAACCACCACCTACCAAACCAAACCACTATGTAATCTTCTCTTTATCAAAATTCTATTAAGCAGCGTGAGACATAATTTTGGAAATCCATAGTTCTGCCTGTGGGCGATAATCTGAAGAAGTGATGAATGTTACCCTGGTACGAGCCTGAAAATGCAATTTTCTTACTTCTTTATGTTTGTGTGAAAATAATCAAATATGATGCTGCTAAATTTCATGAGCAAAATGAGGATAATACACCAGCATACCTGCAAGGAACTGGTTCTTGAACAAGATGATTGGGAATACATGCCACTGCAGAGATGTCCAATGCATTGGCTGACAGCGATATAACAGCTTGATCTCCTTGCTCTGAAACCAGGAAAAGTTAGGCAGGACTGACCTAATTAATTCTGCTTACAATTAAGTTAAAAAAAAAGGCTTGTTCTGTAACCGTATGGTAGCTGAGCTAAAATGCTGTGACAGCAAATGCCAGGCAGGTCAGATTATATAGATGCAGCAAAAAAATACAGCATATAATTTTGACTCATTTGTATGGCTTGGATGGTTTTCTTATGGTCGTAACTGCTGTGGAGCAGAACAAATAAGAAGATGAAGCAGTACATAAAAATGATGAAGAAAACATGTTTCTTATTAATTTCTGAATAGAAACTAGAGGGCAGGATTATTGTCGCAGGTAATTTTTTCTCACATTTAACAACATACTCAGTTGTTACAAATGCACAGTTTTGTGAGGTGAATCATTGAAGCCACTACTGAAACTCTCCAGTGGAAATTGACAAGCTGATTAACATAAAGTGCTGTGAACCATTGTTTTAAAGATAAAAAAAAAATAAAAAAAAAATCCAGAATTGTTGTGGGTGCTTCTGCTTGGCTTGTTTTTTTTTATTGATATCACTAAATATAATCCAGAACAATGAATTGCCTTTAGAAGTTTCATAATTAGTAAGTTGGTTCCATCTGTGTGTCATCTAAGCAAAGTTAAAGCTGATCTCTAGACTTTAGGGGTTTGTAAGAGAACATTAGAGTACAAGTAGGATCATGAAGACCAGGAAACACTTCAGATAGTTAAATACAATTGTGGAGAGAATTAAAGCAAATTTAGATTATACAATTACATGCCAAACTTATCATCTTATTTAAGAGTTTTCATCTGTTGTATTAGTCATACAAAGAAATGTGGATGAACCTGGTCTTCATTGAAGAGTGGCAAGAATAAATGGATCATTTAACAAAAGGATATCCGGTTTAAACTTTGCTACAAAGATAACCATGTAGGAAACTCAGCATGTGAAAGGAGGTGATCTGGTTTGATAAGATCAATGCCAAACATCCTGGCCTACATGAAAAATCCTATGAGAGAGAGAAATTAATACAGCACATCTCCTTAAACATGCCATCCCTACTGAGATACATGGCGGATGGAGCATCATGCAGTAGAAATGCGTTACATCACAGGGGATAGGGAAGGGGGTCAGAGTTGGTGGGATATAAATGGAGATAAACTAGGAAATCCTTGAGGACTATGCTTATTATGAGAAGCAAAAGATTCAGTACTTAAATGAAAGTTTAACTTTAAAACAGAAAAGATGCTTTAAAGCATACCACCAGAGCTACAATGGGATGTCATATTCATGTGCTGAAAAGGTCTAATTAAAAAATAAAAAATAAATAAAAAAAATAAACAAACTTGATTATCTGAGAGTTGGAGATAAGAAGCAAAAACTTGTAACAAAATGTCTACAAGTTCAGAATGCTTTTCCACTGTAATATAAATCTCACAGGTCTTACTTATTAGATATCTTGTACATTAAATAGCTGTGTGCATTATGTCTGTATATTAATTCAGCTAAGAATGTGCCTGTATACAGACCATGAAAATCCTTGCAAGTAGAACCTCTAATAGGCCAAGTGAATAAATTAGGTATTCAGAAGTGCCTCCTTGCTGGTTCACAATTGACAGTCTTAGATCTTTAGGCCTCCCCACCTGCTCCATCCCTCCTGGCCTCTGTTTCCCCGCCACACCCTCGAAATCGATCTCTGAATCCTTCAAGGGAGATTATGCAAAGATCCTGAGAGGGATAACCCTTGGGAGAGATCCACACTTGCTCACTCCTCCACATCGCGTTCTTGGCCACCGCATGCTGTGCTCTCTTTCAGCCAACCAGCTGTTGGAGTCCTTTGCACAATCAATATGGCCGCCGTGTTTCACAACAGCCAACAGTCCCTCACTGCCAGGTACCTGTGGGAGGTCCCCCAGGGCTCTTGAAAATGAAAATGAAAGGCATTGGAAGACACCTTTATAGTTGACAGTTTTCAGAATTGCAGCTTGTTTGAATGATTTGAGGAAACTGGATGCAGTCTCTTTAGCTGTGCCGCTGCAAGGCGTGAATGAAGTAGCAGGGGAAGTGAATGTCTTTGTAGACAAGTAGAAGCTGTCTGAGAGGGAGAAAAAAATAGATCCAATGGATAAGAAAGTGGAGCAAGAATATTACAGTATGAACTGTATGTTACATATGTGAAAAAGAAAAGAATAGAAAATAGTGAGAAGTTAGTGAAACAGCTCTGATGAATGTCATGCACTTCCATAGTCTGCTTTAGGCATGTCTCACACCTGGCAAGTGAACTAATAATGGAGGAGAATGGTGTTGGAAGGTCTGGTAAAGAAAATTTAAAAAAGAAATTTCAGAGTATTGCTGAGTTTAAAGTTTTACAGCTCCTTGACTCTAGCTTGAGTTTAACTTTTTTGTCTTTTCATTGCCACGTGTACATAGCAAGTCTGTTGCCCCTGCATTGTGTGACGATAGATAACTGTCTGTATGAATTTTGATTGAAGTGATGTTTTGTGAGGTACTTATGTGAAGTCAGTGTCTTACCTAATAAAGGAAGTGACTTATGTGCCACATTTTGGAGAAACAGGATTTAGTTGGGATTGTAAGCAAACAGGTACTTAAAAGACGTTCTACACTGAAAAACTAACCAAACTTTGAAAATATATCAGTGTTTTAGTAAGTAGCACTCTTTGGTGTGCATATTTTTACCAGAGAAGGTTGATGTCAATATGTGACATTGTGTGTATCCTTGAAGTTGTTTTAAGCA
The DNA here is from genome assembly GCA_903066825.1 of Alfaro cultratus. Classification (NCBI taxonomy): domain Eukaryota; kingdom Metazoa; phylum Chordata; class Actinopteri; order Cyprinodontiformes; family Poeciliidae; genus Alfaro; species Alfaro cultratus. The sequence continues at coordinate 28,782 of CAEFZX010030267.1, read as the reverse complement.
GAAAACATCTTCCTAACATCTAGGACCCATGCAATAAAACTCTTACTTTTCAGAGAGATATACTCAATGTAAACTCTTAATACAGTGAAGCCATTTGCAAGAAATGGATCTGTCATGTTACCTCTAATGTGCTATTGCTGAAAAAAGTATTTGCATGGTTGTACTGCTTAACAGTTATTATGTATATATTTTATGTTCTGCTCTTTTTACTGTGTGTGTGAAGGTGTAGTCATGGCTGCCCTCCATCCTAATTTGCCAAAGATCTGTCAGGGGTACTTTATTTTTTCTTAACTGTTGCCTTAATATTTAATGTTCAACTGAATGTCCATGAATACAATTTCAATTATTTACTTGTATCAAATATGGTCAGATTAACAAAAAAAAAAAAAAAAAATAGAAAATAGATGTAGGTCACCCTATTAGTTTCATGTTTACTTTCAAACATCCAGCATACCTGGTGAGCACATCTTAGTACGGTACATGCACTTAGAAAAGGATATTTCAAAAAGCCTCAGCCTGGCTTATCTAGTAACGCAACGGTGTCAAGTGAATAGCTAGATGATGATGGCATCTTGTGTCTTACAGCTGCCCAGAAAAATTTATTTCAAGAAGCTTTTCACTTTGTTTTACTCTTAGAAACATGTACCACTTTTCCAAACCATAAACTATCTGCTGCCTGCTGCAAAGGAGACACTGACAACTCAAGTATATTTCATACAACCTCACTTATGAACAAAAAATGAAAAATTTAGATGAGTAAAAGGAAAAAAATTGCTTTAACATGTCATTTTAAATTTCACTAAGTGTCCTTGATTGGAATAAACCCACAGCACTTTAAAGCTCAGCATTCCTTTGAAATTACCGCATTCAAAACTTAAAGCTTTCTGACAGATGGCAGTAACAACGTGGTGCAATGTAGTGCAACCGCTTTGTAGTGTCTTTAGGTCTTTGTAAGAGTGATAATGTAGAGATGCATGTCTGATGCAGAACATTAGTTTCTTTATGATGATAAATTTGGAAACCTTCAGTGGATAAAAGAAAATACACACGTATTCATTCTGAAAGAAAAGCATTACAGCCAGTTGAGGTCTGTAGATAAGTACAAATACAATCAAAAATATTTCCTGGTATAAAAACACTCTTTTGGCAGTTTTTGTGAAACCTGCCAAAATTATTTATATTTTCTAAATGCCAAAATAATGAGTGAGACCTTTTTATTATAACAACTGTAGGATTCGGGTCAAACCTTGTGGGAATTCTTTCACAACCTTTTGACAATATGTTGTTGGAAAATTTATGTCCTAAGTTGTTATGAGTTCTTTTTTAGGTTTGATTTCTGTTTTACTCTAATTTAGTCCTTCCTTAGTGATTTTAGATTATGTTTATTTCTTGTGTCTAGTTATTTCTTGTTACTCTAGTTAATTAAGTTTCTTTGGTCAAGTTATTCTTCAGTGTTGGATTTTTTTTACTAGTCCTGTGTGTACTCTCCTTCGCGCTGTGTGCCGCTCTGCCTTAAGCGAGCGGCGCACAGAGCTTGCTTAAGGCAGCGAGCTCTGTGATGAAACCGTCTCCATCACACCTGCAGCCCGTTTCTAATCAGCCATATGTTCCTTGTTCAGTAATCAACCTCCCCAGTATATTTACGACTCATTCTCAGTTCCTCCTTGCTGGTTTGCCTAGTCAACTCCTGTTATTTTCCTGCTAGAATTTTTACTTATATTCCTGGTTTTGTTTTGTCTCTGGCTCCCTGTGTTCTCTGTGGGTTTTTTAATTAATTAATTTATTTTTTTTATTTAGAACCTTCATCACCTACAAACTGCCTCTACATCTGTCTTTGGGTCTACCTACAAACACCTCATTATGACAATATTGTCCTATTCCTCCTGACAGAACTGCTGTAACCAAGTCAGATTTGCAGAACATTATGCAAGAAAAAATATTTTTTGCCCTTCCAAACACTTAAGCAACCGTGCGACTAAGTTAGCAGTGTTATTAGGGATATTGTCCAGTTGGGTGAACCATTTATGCACAATTTTTATGTTCTTTTACAATGTTTTAAAAATGTTACTTGAGTGTTGCATAATGTTCTTTTCTAATGATATCTGTTTTATGAAAACCACCCATTCCTTTTGAAGAAAAACACATATCCAGTTCTGTCACCCCCATAGTTTACATAGGGATGAGGCTCTAATGCTCACTACCTTTTTCCTCTAAATTCAACACTGGTCATAATGATCAAATGGTTTCATCAGACCATAGGAAACGTCTCCAAAAACTAACATCTCTATCCTTGAGAGCAATGTAAGCTGTGATTTGGCTTTTTATGTTGCTAATAAATAACATAAATGTATCTGAGTGGCCATTCAGCTAATGTACAAGATCTGTTTCACTCTAGATATGAAACTCTCTTTGTCCATAACTCAAAACACCTGTCCATGTTTCTGTCCATGCTACGTTTTCCTTGTCCATTTTAATAAGTTAGAAGAGACAAGAGAGCAGTCAATACTTTAATCTTTTTGGAGTTTTGCTCGACTCTGTTGGCTTTTTTTAAATCTTAATTTGCCATTTGTTTTGGTTAGCACAATTCTCTCTACATCTCAGAACAGTAGAAGGAATTTATAAAACATTCTCACTTTCATTATTCTAGCATTAACCAGAGATATATGGAGGGTGATGAATTATTTTTTGAATCCTAGCTAAACAAAAATAGGACAATTTTATTCTGATTTAATGATAGGCAATGGTAAAAAGAAATTGACATGTATTGTTTTACACAATGTATGTACACATCTGGTTTTAACAGTGTTTGCATAAACTGTAGATTCCCTTGTACACCTTCCGCTGTTTTTAAATTGCTTCATCCAGACTTTCTGAAACCGTTCAGGCATCCAGTCGGATCTGTGCTGAAACAAATACACCAGACATTACTTACCTCTAAAAACGGCTGTATTGCTTCCTTCTCCAGTGCTCTACCATCTCATAATCCACCTGCAGGCTCTGACTGAGGGTATGATATAATAAGTCCCCAATGTCTCTTTGCGAACATTTTCTGTTAGAAATGATGAGGTCAGAGCTTACGTGCCACTTCTCCGGGTTGCTATAGATATTTGTGTGTGTGCGTGTGTGTGTTTATAGCCAGAGACAGAAAATGAAAAATAATTAAGCTGTTGTTTGATCTTTGGGGGGGAAAAGCTTTTTGATGCATTTTTTTAAGCATACAAATTTTCTGAACAAGAAATAGTTGAAATCAGCTCATGCAATATGTATAAATTACTTGTAGGACTGCTATTTTAAGGCTCCTACTTGCATCAATACACAACAGACTTTCACATTTTGTGCTCAGTGTAATCTGAAATTCTTTCAAGTTATCAGAATTAATGAAAAACATCATCTCAGAGAGAGAAATTAAAAAAGGCAAAGATAAGTGTGTAGGCGTGTGCCACAGTTTTTTTCTTACATCTTTTTTTTTTTAAGTAACTGCAGCCAGTAAAGATATGATTGGCAGCAAAACTGCATCACTAATTGACTGTAATGAATGTAAACAAATAAAATACAATTGGATCCAATAAGATTAGTCACAAATTCATACAAAGACAACCGTAAACCATGATTACGTGCAAAGCTTAGCCATGCTCTGTGGAGATTGTGATGCTTTTGCAGAAGTCTCCAGGTGTGTGTGTGTGTGTTATGAGCCATGCATAATATATACTCTATGTGCTCATCCTTCTCTGAGTAAGAGTGTGTGTGTTCGGTGTCAAGTGTGTGCATGTGGTGTATATGTTAAGTAAGGACACCATCTGCCATGATCTTTGGTTTGTGCCAACCCCCTGCCCCTGTTAACCCACGCCCATGCACGCATACACAAAATCACTCAGTGTTGATGAGGAGAAATAAAGTCTCTCGGTGGATTGCGAGAGTGAGGCAGGGGATGGATGTTGTAAGAAGAGTGGGAGTAATGCAGAAAGCGCTGTGAGGATTAAAAGAGGATGAATACAAAGAAAGTTGTGGTGTTCCAGCTTGGTTAACCTCTGGTATGTTACTTTGAGAAGTGGATGCTTAGTGTACTGTATGCTACAGCAAAATAAACACAAGCATTTAGAAATAAACACACACACACACACACACACACACAAAGAGCTGTGCATGCGTACTAAGTAGATTTTTGAATAGTGCTTTGTGTTGTTTTTTTTTCCTGAACTGCCCTAGATTCATTTGGCATCTGTGCTGCACACTCATTTCTCTCTCACTGTCTCTCTCTCATTCTCTCTCTCTCTGTCTCTCTCTTACTTTGATATGCCTTTTATACACATCATCGCCCTCTTCTTTTACTCTTTTCACCCATCTTTCTGTTTCAGAGAGAAGTGATGGTGAAAATACCCGACATAAATATTTTAGCCCTCTTAGCCTTTCTGCATCTGCACTTTTGCACTGAGAGAGAAATTACTGTATATCTTGTTTACTACGGCGAATACATGCTGGTGGGTTCCCTTGTTGGAACTCTCAGGGTAAATATACATAAAAATTCCCAAATCCCACATATATTTTGCTTATTGTTTTATGAAGATGTTTTATTACACCATATTTACATCAACTGTAGTTCATTTGGGCCAGTAGACAATTATGAATAATGACTGAACCACCTCCTGAAGTTAGATATTACAAATCAAAGTCACACAATCACATTTCCCTAAAGGAAACTAGGAGCATAATGTGGGAAATTACTCTCAATCATAAGTTTCCAAATGACTGTGAGACATTCCCAATTCAAATGCAAAGTAAAGGAGTATAGAGTGTTAAAATACTACAGTCCTTGGCTAATTTAACAAATACGTTAAAATTAAAAATTGCAGACAGTGATCCATAAAGAACGTGAGCCTGAACATATTTGCTTTACTGGAAGTGAACAGTATTTCCAGGCTGTGTTTGAATAAATCATCCGTGTTTTAGCCTGGGCATAATAATTACAGTTTATGCCAGAGGATTACAGATTAGATTACTTCTGACAGCTTTCAGTACATCCATTGATTTATTAATGTGACAGAATTGTGACAGTATGCATACGTGGAAGTGTTGTGCTTTTCTTATGAGTGGGAACGAAACAAAAAGAGCTTATGCTGTGAAGGCTTCTCTAGGCTTAGTCAGGTTTCTTGGCTGAAAGTCTGCGGTATGAAAACAACAATCTCGAAATCAGCTACTGGCTTGAAATAATCAATATACAAACAAATAGTACCTCTTCCTTTTGTCAATAATAATATTGATTGTGGAACATCCTGAGTTAAAACAAGCCAAGGGGAGTTTATTGTTCTTCTTTTTCATTTTCTACCACTTTGCTATGTCATCACTTGGTCTGACAGCGTACAAACTCAAGCCAACAGAAATAAAGTGTGCAAACTTGTGTATCACGCATGCGTACACAGGGAATGAAAATGTGTGAGACTGACCGCTCATGTTGCTCTACAGTTTGAATGCAAATATTTGACAAGATTCAAAATTCAGTAAATTAAGTAAGAATATTTTTTGTATGTAGTTTATTCTATATGACACAACCACTGAACATAGTTTATATTAGCAAACAGCTCACACTGGTAATCCCTACTTGATTAAATTTAAGTTTAAGTTGCTGGAGGTGATGTAATTTAAGTTACACATTGACTGAAGAGTGATATAACTGTGCCAAAATTCCCAAATATAAGAAGATATTTGTTTTGCTAATATTTTTAGCTTAAACTTCACTCTTCAGCATAGATGTCAAGAGTCCCATTTCGGCCTTTGACTGCAGTTCAGTTATTTTCAAGACTAATAACAATTTAGCTTTCCAGTACAGGTGATTTTATATTTTAATTAAGATTATTGTGGTCTAATTAAAATCCTCCTACAATACAATACGAAATGTTAGATAAAACAGAAAGTATGCATCTTCAGTAACCACATTTTGCATTCTTTTTAATTTCTTAGTAATAATGATCACATTTGTTCAGTGATTTTTTTTTTTTGAAGTTTAAGATCAGAAATTATTTACACATCCATTTCCCGCAAAAAACTGACTATTTATTGGCAAAAACCTACGCAACCCCCTACGTTTTTAATTACAGTTTGAAACACAGATTGTGTCAACATTATGCAAAATGTGAGAGAAAGCCAATCAAACACTAATGTTCCACACATATTCTGTGAACTTGCAGAAAATACCAGATTTATTTTGTACCCATTTATGAATATTTTGTCTCATTGAATATGAGAATGCTTCTGGACAAAATTAATTCACCCACAATACACCTATTAGAACTTGTCTATAATAAAATTACTCATTGTCAGAAGTGATTTGGAATTTTAGTGGCCTTATGTAACGCAAATTAAAAATTAAAACAAGTTTAAAAAAAAATATTGGGATGTCACTTGTATTAGAAAGATTACAAAATACTTTACTATAAAGGCCTGTCCATCCTGTTACAATGCTGGATATATAGTTCCTTTCCTTTGTATGTACATTCCTAAACAAAATCCTGTGACTGTGGAGAAAATTAAAAGCATCACCACTAGGTTATAAGTACTACCCTCAAAATGCAAGAAGAAGAAATGGGGGCAACAGACAATAAAAATAGAGTAGGCAGTTCTTGAAAATTGCATTTAAATTCAAACAAACTGAAGTATTCTTATAAATATGCTCTTCATTTCATTTTCTGTCATTCACAGTTATGACCCCTGGAAGGCAAACACATAAAAGACGCAATACACTATTGTCACTGTTGGACAAAAAAAAATAAAGTTGTAGACCCCGAAAGAACTACCTGCAGTGAGTAGGTGGAACTGATGGGTTGTCAGTGAAGACACAGTCTGAAGCCCTCACTGACACTGACCTCAACCCAATATACATAAAAAGTCATCAGAATGGCTTAACACCCCAAAAGGCTGCCTCTCTTCCCACAAACAAAATGACCTGCTTGGACTTTGCAGGACAGCAAATAATAAAGAAAATGCATTTCCTGGTGGAAAAGTTTAGTCTGGGCATCACTATCACTTCCAATGTTACTGGCATGATTAGTCTATCCCAGGGCAAATGTTTTCTACATTTGACGCAGGCTCCGTCATAATCTGGGGAGTGTTTTCCATCGATGGAACAATGTAGCTTCAGGTTGTTGTGGTATGTCAAACCCCGGCTGGCAATGTGGAGATTTAGCATCACACAACTGCCTTGACTGACAGAGCTCCCCTGTGGTTGAAATGATGCAGTTTACTACGCTCATTTGACAAAATATTTCTTCCAGGGGAATGAGGTTTCTCTCTTGGGTTGTGCATGATTCCCTGATCCAGAAGATGGTAGGGGAGTTTTACAAGAAAAAAATACACCAGTTTTAGACCATAACTGTCTTTCACTATGTCACGTTCACCACAAGGAGCAACATTTCCCTCTAATGCCCTCTATTTAATTTCCCCTTTGTAATCTGGTCTGAGGCATATGTATAGCTAGAGCATTAACACCAATTGACTTAGTACATGTAAGGTTTATTTGGTGGGAACATACCTTACATAAAGACTGATGCATGCTTAGTTTAGACACTACCTAGTCTAAACTAGCTAAACATTAGCAGCAGTTGCTCTCACAGCTAGTGTGAAACACCAATAAATGTGAGAGCAACTGACCTGACAGGGAAGTTGAATGAAGTATCTCCAATTCATTACTAAGAAACCAGTGAGCTGATCTACAGTATAGCATTAGTGATGCTTGGCAAAGATAATTGTAGGAGCAGCCACGATGGAAAGTGTCCACCATGAAGAAGAAGAACGTTGGAAGAGAAATAAAGAGTAACACAGGAAGAAGTCAGCCAATTGTCAGATCTCCAGAAACTTGCATCCTGAAAGGGAATACCCCAAAAGTACAAACAGATGCCCATACCTAAGGCTGTGGGAAACTGCCACAGACTCCAAGCTTTGGCTGCCAGACTGAAGAGCTATAAGCCAGACAAATAAACAGGCTGTTCTCCACCAAATCAGCTAAAGTGTACTCACTGTGGCAGAGTAATAAGACACAAAGTAACCCAGGAAGGACTGAACAATACTGGAAATAATGATGTACAGTGGATAATAGACCTGGAAGCCTAGCACACTAATCTCCCTGTACAAAGTTCAGTGAACATCACAATGGCAGACATCCAACAAAGATCTTGTTGGTAGGAACAGCTGGACATGGTCCATGTCTACAGGCTCAAGAATACAAATTATCTTCATGAAGCACCTTGTGGTGAAGAATGAAACCACCATCCAAGATCCAAGAATACATTAGGAAGATGACCGCTGGTAGTGGACCTAAGCTTGAAATAATGAACCTCCTCGCCCAGGAGGACAGGGATGGGTGAGAGAGTACTTTTAAATTAGAGTTAAGTTAGAAAAAGATTTGATGGTGGAAATAACACCTCAGTTTCTCATCTGAGCATCTTGAAACTTTTCCTACTGAGCCTGTGATGAATTATAAAAAAAATAGGTCGACAACTGTTTTTTTATGCCAAGGTTTTTTGTCATCTCGCTCCTGCCTTGGCATTACTTCTTGTCCTCCTTTTTTTTTTTTTCCTCTAAGGTTTTTTTTAATGTTACTTGCCTAAAGCTCAACACAGTCTCTGCAGCAGATTTTTCTCTACCAGCATTAAGGTCACACATACCTTGAAGGAAAGGCAGATCAAAATGGTTATAAGATGAGGACAGACAGCATTTGGTAGAAGATAACTCTGCTTCACAGTAACGCTAACTTACTTTAATGACTTGTTTTCGCAAAGTTCACATTTTCATCACAGCCCTGATATTTTTGAGGCACTATCTGGAGCAGTTGCTTTTGATATAACCAATGTCTTATAAGCTGAAGTTGACACTTTGATGGCTACTCAAACAACTGCATGGATCAAAGTGATGGTAACATCTAATTGAGCCTGTAAGGTTATTGTCCTGATAACTCACAACCGATGACTGCGTAGGGAACAGCTGTGGCTCACCAAGGAGAGTTGAAACCTGAATGTAACTGCATGTTGTGACAAGATAATGATCCCAAACAAACATCAAAACTGGTTTTGGAGAAGAAAAAGCAGGCTGACCCAATTTCAGGATTAAACACCAGCTATAGTTTTACACAGCAACCCAGAATGAGGCGTAGTGCACAATTTCATGAAATATGCTTGCTTCGGAGGTGTAAATTAAAATAAGAAAATAAAAGTGGTTCTTGGAAATTTCCATCTTGAACTAAAAGGAATCTATATTGTCTAAAAATTAAATGAAAGCACATTTTTACCTTTTGCTTAAACTTCTTCTAAACAGTTTTTTTTTTGTTGTGTGTGTGAAAACTTAAATCTAACATCCTTGTTACTTTTCTACCGCTGGTATTGTCATCAAACTATTAATTTCAGATTTGCATAAACAAATCTGAGTTTCTTTGAATATAACATCTCTTTTATTCTGATTCACATATGTATTTTTTACAGACTGCAAATCTTAACCCTTATGCCATCTTCCATTTAGTGCCTTTTGTTACACCCTTGAAACACACACGGTCACATACTGATAGTGTAATAATTGTGCAAGAGTGTTCTTAAAAACATTTTCTAATTTTATTGAAGGTCAACCATTTATTCTGTTGTTCTCGGTAAAGCATAAATGAGCTAGTTTCAAGTAGTGTAACACATTTAAAGCAGGTTTATTTTTTTTCCTTAAAAACAAAAGAAAGAGAAGTAGTGACTGGCAGAATAATTGCACCTTTAAGAATCAAACTAAGTGGTAGCAGGTCAAATGAAGGCACAGCGTATCACTCTTGCTATTACTGAGGAAAACACTCTTCATGCTTCATTTCCCTGTTTCCATGTATTATTTTACTGCTCACAATATCTAGAAGTAAATTACACTACTGTAGAAATCATTTCAATCAGAAATAGGCTTTTTTCTTCTCGTATTTATAATTTACTTAAATTTATATTTCCTCTCTTCTAACATTTTCTGCCTTTAGGAGGTCTATGGCCTTTCTGTCTCTACTTAAACTACAAATCTAGATAGCATAGCCCATTAGTGTAACCCAACCATTAGAAAGGAAACTGATGACAGCATCTTGCTGTGAGTAAGGTTGTTTGTTTCTGTGTGCGTTCATGACTGATTCATTTCAAACCTCTTCATTCTGTCAGCAGCTGTTTCCCCTTGATGTGATTATAGGTGGGAGAGGAAGAACAAGATCAGAGAGGAGAGAGACAAGATGATACGTATGTGTCGACTCAGGAAATTTAGGCAACAAAAGCAGTCCGGGACTGCACACCTCCGTCCTTCAAGGTTTCTCAAAAATAAATCATGGCATCCAGATCCAAGGCTGGATTGGCATTAGAAGTTTTACACTTCTTAGTTGCTGTGCGTCTGGCAAAAACTGAAAAAATCCTGGAAGTCTGTCCAGGGCAAACAAAGATAATCCTCTTGGCAGATATAGTAATGGTGGGCAATGTCCCAGTCTCTTGATGCAGTTTGTGTCTGACTGAAGTTGCATAAGTAGTGACATCATGGTTAAGTAAATATTCATGTATCTGAGCTACACAGCATTTGGCTATTTAAAGCACTCAGTGAAAGCTTGAGGAAGAAGTCCAAAATGGTGTCCATCTATTATTGACCATATAATTGAGAAGAGATAAAATAATTAGAATATATTGCTGAATGTAAGAAAAAGAAAGACTTTTATAATCCTGGATCATAAAATTCAAGAGTACTACAATGCACAAACCATTGTTTGTGAATTGAACTCATAATTGAGCTTAATGATTTGAATGTCTTGCAACTTTGGTGACTTTTCTTTTTGAACACCCTCTTAATTTCCATTGGACTGACATGTCCACATTGGCTGCTGTACTTGCAAAATATTTTCAAGCATTTCGTGTTGCAACTCCTGTGAGATTCAGAAAAGTCTAATTAGCATCACTTAAAATGATGCAGACATATTATTATGTTTTCCTTTACTTGGTGTTAGCAAAAGTATGTTATTTTTTTATTCAAGAAAGGTGTGCTTGATACAACTCATCCAAATACTGCTATAAAAAAAACAAATGAGAACAGAATGTCCAACAATCCAGCCTCTGATTCCAGATACTGTTTCTTGTTATGGAGCACTGTGTTGTGATGCGAAAGTAATGACAAAGTGGCTCAAAAATTAAACCACTTAAACATTAGAAAACTGCCCAGATGTTAAACAACTGGAAAACTATGGAGAACTCTCATGAGAAGCAGATTGATTAAAAGGAGCCAACAAATTAAGATCAACATTGAGCATTAATTAGTCAAGAACAGGTCACCTTCAGTCAGGACTTGACCTGGAAGTTTATACTCTGCATGTGTGGAAAAGAGTAGAAGTGATGTGAAACGGTGGTCGACAGTATGAAAACATGCTTTCTTTAGACATTTTAATTACATTTTTCTTCAGTTTACTCCAGCAAAATTGTACTAAAAATAACATATCTACAAAACAGCATGTGTCTCCGTTACTTAAAAAGAAACTGTGGCCATGATGGTACATTCGCCGCATAAAAAGGTATTGGGACCGAACTCAAAATCATTGCTAAAATTGAGACTTTATGCTTGAAACCCTTTAGGGTAGCTGGCCAAGCTACTCCTAACTGATTTAGACTGTGTATATATGTGTACCACAGAGTGGGTAAAGGTGCTGATGGGAAAGGGAAAAAGACAGCAAGAGACCATTCCAGAGAGGAAGAACTGAAAGAGCGAGCCCCACAGAGATAGACTGACAAAGTGGTGGACTGTGTGTGCCACTTTCTCTGACAGTTATTTGCAGGAATTGTTCATAGACAGCAAATGTGCTGTGTGCTGATGGCTGGAGGTGTTTTGAGACAGGTCTTCTGCTCTGTGATTGAAACAGAAGATAGGTAGCACCTCATTTTACACAGTGCCACTGACAGTGGAGCTATCTGCCACTGTGTACCCTTCTGATGCATCATCAACTGTAATTGTCATCATTATTCTTATCCTACTTTCCTGCCCCCTTGGTGGTGATTTAAATAAATATGCTGGCAGAAGTGTGTAAAAAGTAGTAGGGAAGGCAAAGAGTAAGAGCTAATAGAGAAAGAGAAGGGACATTAAATAGACTTCATATGGGCTGTATAATGCACTTTTCTATACGTCCTTGGAGAGCGAAAGAATTCAGCATCCTTTTAAGTTGGTCAGTGCTCTAAAAGTGTCTTGCAGTTTTGTTTTGCATTAAATTTTAATGTTCACTCTACTCTAAATCTTTACATTTTTACTCCTGTGTAATAAATATGTAGTTGCACTGCAATATATTTAGTTCAATTAGAACTCTGAAGTTTTGTTGCAATATTACCCTTTGTAGAAAAAAAAAAAAGAAAAAGAATGTATTTGGAGATTTTACACAAACACAAAATATTTCAGTTCAAATACAAACACAATAGCAATGCCAAGATCCAATCTGAGGGAACTGCACAGCAGGAGATGTAAAATGAAGAATTTATGACTTTTGCAGTCTCTTGTTGCATTCCAATATTACCAGAAATTAAAAATGTATGAAATGGCTCTCCTTTTTTATATGTACATCTGCATTTTATTTTATTTCCAGGCTGAGATGTCTCTCATGTGAGCCACACGACACAACCACAGAGGGCCCTAGAAAGTCCAAGAACAGCGAAGCAACTCGCAAAATCTTTCCAGTGCAAGCTAACGTGCCAAGCGTTGGAAAATCTGCCTCCCTGGGCTTCCCCAGAAAGGATACACACAGATAAATCCAGGGAGTGCTGTGAAAACGTCATTGAGGAGTGGGAAGAGACACCGAAAATATAAAACAGGTAGGGGAGGATTTTTTTATTTTCTTCAGCTGACAAAGGTGTTTTCTCAAAAAAATATTTTTCTTTTACATGAACGCAAAACATTGATTAACGTTTTAAATGTCTCCCCATAAATGAAGCACGCCTACTTGTTGCTCCTTGTAAAGATGTGTGAAAGGTCTTAAAATAAGTTTGGATTTCACACCAGTGTGTATGTTTTAGCAAGTGTTTGTGTATGTTATGGAAAGACAGAAAAGTGTGTTTTGGGAAGATGAACTTGGGTCTTCATCAGTCGTTTTATTTGAAACTTTTTAATTATTGATCTGACTGTTGAGATGGTCAAGTTTAGACAATGAGCTGTTTTCTTAGCCATTAGTTTAAGTTGTGTTATTATTCTTTTTATGAGTGCCAAATGTGGTGGGAGCAAAGATTTCTGTTTGAAGGAAAACATTTTGCTTTGTGATTGTCTTTTTAAGTCAGTAAAAATTATAATTAATGGCTGTTTTTTGTGTCAGTGCAAGATTATGACGCTACAATAAGGTTACCAACCATTTTTTTCCAGAAAATCCAATATAAAGGATGCCTTACTATCCTCACTAAAGACAAATTCACCACATTCAGCCTATTGTTTGAAATGCTATAAAGGTAACATATGGTATGATCTTAAAATAAGATTAGATCCAACTAAACTTTCACACCTCTGATTTTTTTCAAGTTCCTTGCCGGCACGTATATAGTCCTGTGTCTTTGTATAATAGTCAGGATCACCCACACATATTGTCTTGCTGTGCGTACGGGAGCGTGAGCGTGCATATATATCTATGATGGATTTGGCATGAGGTGCAGCATTCGTTAGTGTCTCCTTAAACATATATTATGCCACAGTTCCTGTATTTATTGCGCCTCTTTTACTTGCAGCACTGTGATTAGTGCCGACAGTATTCGACCTACCCCTTGCTATTATATTCTTTGTGCACATATGTGAGTGCACTGCGTATGTGCCAGGCAGAGATAAAGTAAAAGCAGTAATTGTTGTAATTATTCTTTCTCCGATCTCTTAACGCCTACTGTGAGAATCTAGCTCTAAGAGAATCTAACACTGTAGCATGCAATCCATCCCAATTTATTCACACTTGTGAGCACGCTAGCTTATGGTGCTCATTACTGGTCATTATGTTAATTGCTAGTGTCAGGAAGAGAGTCAGAGTTCCTGACAACAACAACAACAAAAAAAAGAAATCCAAAATATAATCTCTCTTAATCAAAACTCAATTGATCTTTAAAAGAAACTGCATTGAATGTGTAATTTTAAACAAATTTGGTTTAAAGCTGCACTTCTTTTAAGTGTGGACATAGATTAGTATTTCGAAAGGCAAATTCAAGAAGGGTGTGTTCACGTCCAAGGAGATAAAACTAAAACCCATTTGTTCCGTTTCTCTGGTGGCCATCTAATGCAGCTCTGTCGCTGAGCGTCCTCCCAGAAGCTTCTGTAAAACAAACACCTGAGATCAGGTGCACACAAACTGACCCTAAGGTCGGCATTAATGTTTTATTTTCTTAGCTGCTTGGTGCATATTAAAACTTGAACTGTGTCCTGAGAAAGAAGCTCATATGTGACCTGCAGGAGAAAACCTCCTCTGAACTGTTTATCTCAACAGAGTCTCTCCTTGTCTTCAGCGGCCATGACTGCAGTGGAAGTATCAGGAGACGAAGACTTTAATACCACATAAGTGTTATGTGGTTTGCTCTGGCTTTATAGGAGGTTTCTGGCGTCGCCGTGTTTTTTTTTTCCTGCATAGAAAGGATTGTGAGCCACTAAACAACCCTCAAGTCCCTCCTTAGAGTTTTGGCCCTAAAAATATAGTGGAAGCTGTAGTTTTGTTAATTAATAGAGCAGGGACTTATTAAATTCAGACCAAAGGTCTAAGTGCTGAGATGAATTTAAATGAATAATGAAAGCAGGGAAATTTAAGCTTTTTTTTTTTTTTTCACCTATTCTCCAAAATCATCATAAACTAAATGCTCTGAAGAAGTGGTATGTGTGTTTTTTTGTTTGTAATACTTTTCTGTCTTGAATGCTTTGAAGAATTTTCAAATCTAAATATTGGATTTGTTTTATTGAGGATTTAAAAAAATCCTCAATAAAAGACATTACTCCTCAATTTGTTTTCTCAAGGTTACGCTCTCAGGTCAGTCTTCCTGCTTTGAAAATGTTAAATCTTTTCCCTCTGGGATTGTGTCATTAAAACAACAGCAGCAGTACTTCTTTGCTGCGATGGGTTCAACAACAACCCATGCTCACAAAAGGAGATGAACAGATTTCTGATTGTTTATTACCGCAAACTCTGTTAAGAGGTTATCAGCAAGCGCAACTGTGGCAAACTGACGTCTTAAACAGGTTCATTTACCCGGGCGATCCCTTAATGCCAGGAAAATTCATGTTGGTGAAGCAGAATAACAAACAGCGTTTGGGTCAGCATTTGTTGCAGAGGCATTAACATGAGTTACAACACTTTTTTTCTAGGCTCTGGCTGAGAACATTTTCACAAAAAAAATACAACAAAGGTAAAACGACAAGATAGGAATAAAATGTGCAACAGATATTGCATAAACACTTTTTTTTCCCCCTAAGTGATGTTGGCTGTAGTTTTTAAAGTGAATCCAGTGAAGTCACTTGTCTAAGCTCCTTCGGAATAAAGGAATGCAACAATGCTGGTCGAACCTAATCTGGGCTACATTTTAAATCAAGGCTTTTAGATGTCGAGCAGTGGGCGAGTAGAGTTGCTTTTAGCAGCTGAAAATAAATTCTGCTCTTAAATCACGAGGTGCGCAAGGGAACCAAAATGTTCCCAAGACCCTTTTGATGTAAAGCACCACTGTCGTTCTAAAGTGTGGGTTAAACTAGAATATGTGTGCTTGCTTTTTCGCAAACATGTAGATATTAAAGTAATGAATAAATGAGCAAGACTTTGGAAAGAGTGTTTGTGAATTTAAAATCCAGCTAAGTCATTCAAAGATTTCTGGAAAAGGAGAGCTCTTTTAGGCGAATGTCTCCGAGAGCTAAAGATCTAAAGACCGTGTGTAAGAGACAAGTTGTAGAGCATATTTTAGATTTAATGAAACAAAGAAAATTGTCCAAACTAATAATAATCTAATAGTCTTTTTTTTTATTCTAACCACCTCCTCTTATGCTACCTATCTTCTAGCCAACATGTACCACTCCTTGACACTAAAATTACAAAGGTGCTGATGACAGAAAAAGCACCAAGCACTATTTTAAAAAAAGAAAAGTGGCACATGATCTAGCTACAATTAATTACATCTTTTAAACTAAAGTATCCAAAAACATTCAGCTATCCATCCATCCACTATACCTGCTTATCCATGCAGGGCCGCAGGAGGACTGGCTAACGGGTGTAACATCCCGGACAGATTGCCAGTCCATCACAGGTCAACACAGAGACACACACAACAAACAGCCATGTGCGCGCACTGTCGGCCTGCTGTCATCACCCTTGCCTGCTGGAGGCATGCCTCAGTTCACCTGCGACCCTGAACAGGACTGAGTGGGTATAAAAGATGGATGGACGGGTGGATGTTACCTTGTAATATCCTCTACTCTTCTGTGTAGACCAGGGATTTAAGCAAAGACTGTTTGTGGCGAACATCCATCGCAAAATATACTCTCCTGGCATGAATAGGGTCCTTGCATGCACCACCAGTCAGCATGAGCTGCAGCTTCTCAGTGGGAGCCTGTAGTGCTGTCTCGTTCCAGGGAAATCCTGAAATCACTGAAGCAGCTCGTATTTCCCTGTTGAAAAGAAATCCTTTCATGAATACCAGAGCCACTACGATGTAGGCAATTTCGCCTGAAGTTAAAGTTGTGTGTTCATTTTTGCACATTGTTAGCTGAAAGGACGGCAGGTAGGCCAGCGATTTTGTGACTTCTACGGAAAAAGGAAGAGAAATTCTCCACGACACCTTTATCTTATAAAACTCCAACATGAGGTAGTGACAAACATCCAAAAGGGACAAGTACTTTAATTACAAGCCGCTTAACGTGTCTCTTCCTGTAAAATCAACCTGTTTATGAATTGATGTCTGTGAAGAAAGACCTACTGTAGGTATTTGATTTTGATTGTTGCTTCATGTGCTACATCACATGCATGATTTCTCTTTTAACTCAACCCTGAGAAAATCCTGTGGTCAGTCGCACAGCCTGACCCTGTGGTAAAATGATTCCTTTGTGATTGAATCACTGTCCCTGTCATGTTCAAGCCTGGAGTTCAGTGCTGGACCTTGACACCGTCATTTGCTAAATTTTTTATTATTTTTTTTTTTAAACCAGAGTTCTACTTGGATTTACGCAAAAGCAGAACAGCCTCTTGGTTGATCCTAAAGGAGGTTTTGAGTTTGGTCAGAGAGCATAAAAATTCCTGATGCACTGAGGGATAAAACAGAACAGTGAAAGAGAGCTGCTGTCATACCACAGATTAATAACAATGGAGGAGAAGCTGGACTTTTAGTTTGTCCTTAGATTCTCTGTTGTTATTGTTTTGTTTTATTTTTTCCGGTCACAAGATGAAAATGACCCTTTCCCTATAGATTAACAAGTTTGTTAATCATCAATCATGAATCAATTTCTGATTATAGAGATCCAGCAATATCATATAAATGTAGTGTTATCAGCATTATGCACAAAACCCATCATCATTTATGTTAAAGAGACATTCAGACACGGCATGGTTTCAATGAAAGAGCAGATGCATAATTACTGATGACATTATAGGATGTTAAGTGTTTTTCCTCATTGGGTTAGGTGTTAAACATGTCTGCCAAATGTCCATCAGATGATTGGCATCCTGTCAGCAATTTTCTGCTCGGTATAAATAGTCAAAACCTCAAAGAAAAAAAAACAAACAAGCAACGGCCTTAGCCACACAAAGGCCTAAGATGAAGAGAAAGAGCTTCTGGCTTTTATTTATTTATTTATTTATTTCCCCCTTTTATTTTACAATTCTTTTATATTAGTTGGTATTGACCAGGCTTCTTTTCATGTGGATTTAGTTTTATGTGTTTGAACACCCAGAAGAAAAAGGGTTTTGTGGGATTTGAAAAGGAAGTAGATAAAAGAAAACTCTCAAAGGGCTTTTATAGATGTACAACTTATCTTATATCCTACCCAAATAGTATTATCAATGGGCAAAACACTTTCATATAGAGAGTAGCAAACAATGTTGTTTCAAAGATTTTACTCCAGGAGCAAACATGAAGTAGTGCATGGGTGAGAAGAGGAAGGAGAGATATTCACATTTTTTTATTTCTTTATATTTACAAATCCAAGCTCTGCACTGTGTTGTGCACTTGTATTCTGCCCCCCACGTACTCTGATACCCCGAAATATGAGGAAGAAAGAGAGACTAGAAATTTCTCTTGTTTCTCCTTAGTGAGAAAAATCTAAATGAGAGACAAACAAAGAATTTGACAATCACTTAAAAAAGTACAAAAACAGAAAATAAGAAGTAAGTGACTGGGCAGTAACAACAATTTGCAACAGAAGATAAAAAATTAGCATTCTGAGATTCACCAGAGTTGATTATAATCTTTTTATAATTTAAAAATGTACTCAATTTCTCCACATTTTTGTGCATAAGACTACTTAAAGGAAATGAAAAACTGGGCAAATAACTGCATTAAAAATAATTTGTAAAAAAAAAAAAAAAAAGAAAGAAATTAAACATTTGTAATTTTTCTCCCATTTCACAGCCTTCCACTACTTTGTGTTGGTCTAATGCATAAAATCTGAAAACACACTGAAGTTTGAGGCTGTAGGATGAAAAACAAAAAAAAAAGAAAAACCTTGCAAGTTATTGTGTTAATTTAAGTAATGTATAAAGTGATATATATCTACAAAATCAATTAACCCTCTTATTAATGCAGCCCTGTGTCAAATGTATCTGAATTTACTGTTTCAAGAGGAATGGTGGAACTGTTTTTTTATGGCTTAGCATGTCCCATGGAGTGTACTTTCTGGCTTGCTCACAAATACTTGCTACTTTACATAATAGTAACTACTTATCACTAAACTCTGTGTGTGTCTATGCACTTTCCTCAAGCATTTCGCAAAACTAGAGGGGAGAAAATCCAGTTTAAAATGTTGTTCTTAGTGTTTTCAGAAATTGTGATGTGTACAGATAGAACTAGCCCTTTCAAAGTAAATGTCTGCTGATGGTGCCTGCCAGCCCAGGCCATGTATCACGTTCAGCTTGAAATCCGTCTAATGATGTCTAGGAACTTGGCAAGTGACGTGGAATCCTCAAGGGTTTATCCACAAAGCTGGAACGTGCTAGTTGAGATATCGGAGCAATGTGAACAAGTCTGACATTTTGTTGCCAGTTGTGTTTTCTCTAACCATGAGCTGTTTCAGGCATGAAAGCAGTTCCCGCTATTCTGCTTTGAGGAAGTTTTTGCCAAATGGGACAAAAATTATGCAGAGGATAGAAAGTTCTGAAGCTGAAAGCGATAAATTTCCCCGCAAACCATATGAACTTTTATTGACGTCTGGCTTTTGGAGCTCTTGTCTTACGCATGCGCAGCAAAGCCAAACTGTGATTGCCAGCGATGTGAATCCCAGTCTTCACAAGATTGTAACAGTAACAGCCGGAAGGAGCTTTGCTGCAGGGACACAGTGATGCATAAATCCTTATACAGCACAGTTATTATTTTAAGTGCCGTCCAATACACCCCCCCCCACACACACACATATATATATATAGTTTAAGGAAGATTTAGAATGCAGAATTATGCTTTGTCACATATGCATATTTGTAACCAAATGAGAGGGAGCTCTGCTTCCTTGTAAAAGCTTTAAAGATTAATGGAGGACTCATACTGTGTTAACTTTGCTTGAGTGGCTTGGCTTTCACCCACACACTCACACCTACACCCTAAACACATCCACAGGTGATAGAAGGCATCCTGCACTGCTGAAGTTTAACAGAGTGGACCGAATGAAGAGACCCGAAAAATGACGGGTGAAAAGTTCATGCCGTATGAATGAAATGGGCAATTTATCTTACCTTATGTTGTTTTTGTTTTATCACACTTTTTGAGCGTCCCCATCATTTCTGACCCACCCCATTTTACCAGCAATGTGGTAAATTCTGTTTTAAGTATGAGACACATTTCTTTCTCCCCCCCAAAAACTAAACAAAAATGAAAGAGTCTTGTCATCGGTAATGGGATTATTGACTGGATGGAAGTAGAATTGAGAATTGGTAGATGCTATGTTTGTGTCTAGCTATCCAGGTGTGTGTGTGAGACATAAACCACACATGTATTTCTGTGTACATATAACCATAGCAAAGAAAGAATATGGAAAGATGGTGTTGTTCTAGAATGTGTGTGTGTGTGTGTGTGTGTGTGTGACTGTGTTCAACGCCGTCTTGAGTTTTGTTTTATTTTGTAGATGTTGCCTTTGAAGGACGGAAGGAATGAAGCGTAAAATTAGCCTGCATACTTTCATGAATGGTGTGTCATCACTTAATGAGTTTTTGTTTTTACATCTGCACATCAAGGTGTTTTTCTATTTTAATTTGCTTTTCTCTACAGTCTGTGGTTTTTATTTTCTGTTTACGTAAATAAAAGAGAAAAAGATGACTGCATTTGTATACCTAGTTAAGATCTAATGGCATTGTTAAACCAATAAAACAGAAAGTCGTCTCTTAATTAGTGTCATTGTCATAGCTGTTTCTCAGAGGTCTTAATCAGGATTTGTTTTGTTCCCTTGCTTATCAGGGGCATTTAACTACATGCATTTTATAGTACAGTCCGAGATCAATGTTTTAATAAAACCAATGCCATAAAAATGGTGTAAAATAACACTGGGTTTCATCAGTTTTACAAGGGCTACATTAATTTTATGAACCTATGTGTCATAAAATTAATGATTAGGAATGATCACAAGTTACATCCCCAATACTATTTGCTTTTTCAACAAGAGATATTTTGCACTAGCCAGGGCTGCTGACACAAAATAGGGTAGCTAAATCAATGAAGCTTTGGTGATGTTCTGACAACCAGTCAACTAAGACAGGTTCATAATCTGCCCCTGGAGATATTTCTGATGATATTTTATCATGCGCAGCAGTTTGCTAAAGTGCTAGGCTAGGAGCCGTTAGCCTCTCAGGTTTAATTAATTGTGTGCAGACAGACAAAACTTTTTTCTTGTTTTATGACACCTAGACTGGCTCAGAAAACCAAGGCTTTGTTACTTTAACACAATAAGGTGCACAACTTATATTACCACTCAGCTGGCTGTGCACCATAAAATGAGCCCCGACTTTTCAAAAGGGCATGCAAAATGTGCTCCAGGGAGATTTCTGTGCCTGTGGGTGACATAAACATAAATACAGTAGATCAGTAGTAATTATCAGCTGCTGGGTTTCATCAGGGGATCATTTAAGAAAGCCTTGTTTGGCACCCCAGGCAGATCAAACTGATTATATCTGTTCCCACTTTTCCCCCCACAGTTAGATTTCTCTTCTGAAACAGTGTGTGTAGCTATCCCTCCCTTTACTGCACTCCCTTACCTTGTGAATCATATAACGGTGTCTTCAGTTTAAACCTACTGATATCCAAGTAATTTGAATTGTGCTTTAGTTAATGAATCAACTATTTTGTAATTAAAATGCAAGTTAAGTTAAGGTTCCTATAAGTTACTTGCTGATGTTGAATTACAAGTTTGTTCTGGTGTTTCTTAATTATTTTTTTTTTCTGTTATATTCAAGAAACAAGATGTGGGATGTCTATTTTCATGTCTCATTTTAACTCCAAACAATTTGCTATGAAATCATTCGAAGTTGATTAGCATTTACTCAAACAGATTATATCAAGATCTATTGCCTGTTTAGTACTGAGGACGGCTGTACATAAATCAAAATTTTAGTTTTAGTGATTAAAACTGGAAGTCTTTCAAATCGGAGCCGACGTGCCGGTTGACAGTGGCGATAAAAGTTTTTTTGCGGCGCAATAACATTTTTTAACAGATGTGTCTCTGATCTGATGCTGCACGCCGGTACCTTGTTTGACTGTACTGTGCAAGCTCAACTGAAACATGTGACATTGATCTAAATCTTTTAATATGTGCCTAACAGTGTGGAGTTGCAAAGGAAAAAATACATTGATTGGGTTGACCAGGTCCAAATGGTGCCATCTGAGCCTCACTAATTTAACTCTTCCTGGATGAAAATCATCTGAAATGAAATTGTGAATTGATGGAACCAGCGGTGTCTTTGGGGCTTCAGCATTTTTTGGCAGAAGTCTAAGTGGTTTTCTTGGTGGCTTCTCACAGGGGCCGTCACATCCCATCAAGCTGACCGGAGGGATTTGAAGTTGGCTGAACATGCCAGCAGTTTCTGTGGGCAAATTGGTGTCCTGCTGAGGGGGGACTCTACTATAGGTGAATGCTGTTGACAACAGGGGGATTGTAATTGGTCTCCAAAAATGATTTGGTGGGTGGGTGGCAAGTGTCAAAGTAACATTTGTGTGGATGCCCGAATGCCGAGGAGAACGCCACATTGTAACAGGATGCCGCTTAACTCATTTATTAGTATAACAGAAGAATGTTGCAGACGTATTTTTAGAAGAGATTTTAGATAAAAGGTATAGTGCAAAGAGTTGCACAGATTGCTTCAGCATTTTACATTTGACTAAAAATCTCAAAACAAGGCGTATCACTTTTATACTTTTAGATAGAAAGTATTTACAATCCTTGCTTTTTCTACATTTGGTTACATTAAACTTTTCATCTAAAATCGATATGAGTATGTTTTTTTCTTTCTTTTAAAAGAGATCCAAACAGTTCTGCAAGACAAAGCAACTGTAACTTTTTTTGCCAGCAACTTGTTAATCTGTTGCATTTTTAAGCATTTGCCATTTAGTCGTCTTTATTATGTTATGCACAACTGCACCTATTGTGCTGTGTATGGATCCCCTCCAACTCAGTCAGGTTAAAATTGTAGACAACCATTGCGATTGTCACTGGTGTCAATTTAGTATTACAGTCCAGGCTCTGGCTGAGCCACTCATGAATATTCAAGTATTAATTTGCTATTTAGGTTGTGTGCTTCAGGTTATGCTAGTATCCATGTTCTATGCTCCATGTTTTTGAAGATGCTTATTTGGATGTTTAATCTTATCTTCCATGAAGGCCGGTCACACTGCTTCAGCAGAATAGAGATTCCCACAGCAAGCTGCTACCACTACCATACCTACCTGTATGGATGGTGTTAAGAGAATGTAGTTTTTCATGATCCAAAAAATAAATGTTTTTATTAAATTATTTGTGCCATTTTGTGAAATGGCTTTGGTGAAGTCCATAAGCAATGGTTGACCCTCTGGGTGGTTTTTCTGTTTCCATAAAAGCAGACTGGTGCTCCACCTACTAAGTGACCCCTGTGTTCTCGGTCACCTCCATGATCAAGATCCTTTTCCCTTACTAATGATTCCAGTTTGCAGGCCAGATCAAAGAATGGTACTGGTCCCTAACATCTTCAACTTTCAAATAATGGACACCACATTGCTTTTAAGGCTGCCAAATGATATTCATCTGTCCCCAGATTTGTCCTTTTACACAGTCTAGAACTAGGTTTAGACAACTCATCTGACTTTGTTGTTTGGGTTATGGTCTGAAATGCACAATTAACTGTAAAACCTTATTTAGACAAATGTGTTACACTCCAAATCATGTTCACTCAAGTGAATTTTGCATAGAAGGATTGACATTGTTTTACAAAAGCATCTCATGGAAAACTTGAATCCACCTGAGATCAAATTTGAGTGAATTAATAAATGGGTCCAACTATTTGTTTACCTTTTATGTTCAAGTGTTTACATTTTGCTCAACTTTTTTCTGAAAATGTATTCCATTTTGTCATTATAGGCTATGTTATGTTTTTTTTTTTTGTTTTTTTTAAGGAAACTGAAATCGAGTCCGTTTTAGAACATATTGTTAGTATAGCAAAATGGGTACATGTTTGTTTAGACAGCCACAGTGTCAAAACACTGGGAGTAAAAAAAGGAAATAATAAGATGTCTGCATTCCTTCTCTTACATATGTCACCCTGACACACACACGCATTCACACACACCCACGCACTAGCAGATGCACAAAGACAAAAAAAATAAACCTGCTGAATTCTTCTCAGGTTCTTTCCTTCCTCATAACTGTCTCACCTAGTTCCACTCCCCTGCTTTTGCCTCCACCTGTGTTCTTACCTTTTCCACATCTTTGTTTAGAACAAATGTAGCGGCAAACTGTTGCTCTATGCTATGTCTGGCATTTAAAAATCATGCTCAAATTGGATTAAGTCTTAAGCCTCTTCTTTCCAGATGTAGCGCATGGTTTGAGTTTAGAGAGAGGCTAAAACCCAGCACAGCTGCACAAACCTATTAAAAACAAACGCACATTTTAAAGTACATGCTGAGAATGATTTTAAGATCCTTTAGATCCTTTTAATACTTAGCAAGGTCTTTGCCTCACTTTTTTAATCTGACGTGTTTTTATTGCAGGTTTTTCAGGTGACTTAATCTCTATTCAGCTGCCTTCTAAGTGTAAAACCAAGCATATGGTGAAGCATATACTTCAGTTCACTGCTTACAGCCGTACATAACCGCGAGTAATATTTAAAAAAAATGAGATATTCAGCAGCTAATCTGTAACAATGGTGTCATTTTCCAATTTGGTAACTATTACTCATCAGTCCCTGAGAGAAGCGCAATAGTTTGAGATCAAGATATGAAGACAGCTTATTAACTCATAATGTTAATGGATTCTTAAATGAGAAACACTGTATGAAAATGCTCTTGTTATCCTGTCATGAGCATTGTGCTACTTTAACCCTCTCAGGCTCAAATTAAGTTCTAGTTGCAAGAACAAATCTGATATTTAGCTGTTGCAAATCTGCAACATCTGCCTGGAGAGGGTTAAGAAGAAGATGTATCAAAATTTTATGATTGTAATCAGATGTTTTTTTTGTTTTTTAAAAGACCTGCCGAATGTATTTAGTTTTCCAGTTTCTGATGACTTTGCACATCTAGTTCTGATCTCCATGCAATAATATTCTGAACAACAACAAGCCTTATACAGTCAAATCTAAGCTGCTAAACAATAACTCTAAATTCTTACGTAATGAAAGCATTTGGTGACTTTGAATAAAATTTTTATTTCAATTAATAATCAATGACTTTCTGTTTCTGTCGAATATAAATATGATGTAACAAAGAGCCTTTTCTCTTAGACATCCAGATTCCCAAATTTGATGCGTCTAAATACTGAAGAAAATCATCTAGAAAGCCAAACATCAAACATGGTCTCAATTTTTAGTAATACTTAGTATTGCTAATACATGATTTTCTTTTTTGATTGGGATATAAATATAATGCAATGTAGAGATCAGACTGTTTTAGCCACAAGTACCAAGGTTTATTTTGTCACCGTGAAAAGTGAGCAAGATGATAAAGGAGTTCTTAAAAAAAGAGCCTTAATACTTAATATTTAGAGAACTGCACATTTTGGTTTAAATATGGTGGAGGATTTGTGATTTGTGATGCTGCGTGCCAGTTACTCTTCAAAGAACCAATAGGAACCTCGTTAAAATGCATGTAGACCTCAATAAATATTGCAGAGAAGACCACATGGGTGTCATAAATAAAATAATAAAAAAAAAACCTTTCTGCCTTCTACCATCTTTCATTACCATTACAAAAAATACCCTCCCTTATTTCTGTTATTTCATTTCATTCTGCAACTTGTTTGTATATGCATGAGTGCGTTCAGAAACAAAACAGGCGGCTCACACAGATGTTTCCTTTCACCGATATGCACAGCGTTGCAGCCTAGCACTCATGCAGGCATTAAATTGTTATAATAACAATGTCAAGTGAGGGACAGGGGGGAATTATTCTGCAATCCACAAGATAAAGCGTACAAATGTCGTAGGCGGTGCAATGGCTTGGGCCAGATCTGGCTTGGGCATAAACTCAGTTTTTCAACATTACCTCATATTTTTATGGCTCCGAACATTTACTCTAATTTGTTCTTTTCAGTCTTTGAAGTGCTAATCCGCCTGCCAGGTCTGCTGGCTAATGAAGCTGCAGCCTTGAGGTAATTATCAGTGCCTTGTGCATGTGAAGTTACCAGCTAAAGGCAAAAGACCAAAGCAAAAGTGCTTTTTTTTTCCTCCTGTGAAGGATTACAACTGCAGTATTTCCAGACATTGTTTATGCTTGTCTGTCAGTTCATTATGGTTTCAAGTCATGTCATATCCTTAATGTGAAGGCATTCTGTGTGGAGTACTAAGGAAAGCTTTATGGGCGCAACATAGGCTTTCAGACACTGGACAATGTGGCTAGCAAGGGAAAACAATAACTTAAAGCAAAAATATACAGCTTGAACAGACTTAATTGCTTTAGTCATGTCATTTTTGTGTAAAACAATTATTTTTTAAGAAAGGGTGGGCATGATTGTCAGTGCGGAAAGAATAATTTAGCTTGTGCACCATTTCAGCCATGATAATTGATGCTGACATTTATGCTGCTGCTCTGCCCTCTTCCAGATGTAGACAGTTTCAGAGGATAAAAAGAATATGGCATGATTTTTTATTTCTTTGCCTTTTAATGCTTTTCCATGCTTTTTCTAGACTAGTAGACCACAAGCGATGTAGTTTATTTTAATCTCTTGAGACATTTAGAGCAGGGTACAATTACACTTCCACCTAAGAATGTTCATGTTAACTGCAAATAAGCAATACTGAGTACAATATTAACTAAATGTCAGATGATTTTCCATGATAATCTCCTTAGCAGTAGAATAACAAAAAAAGAGAGGTTCTATTAGATTCTACCATGGATGTTGCATAACTCAACCTACATACAGCCACAGTATCTAAGTAACTAAAAGCAAAGATCAGGTGTGGGAATTAAAAGTAGAACGCCATCCAAATGGACAAATATACTATCAATATACAAAGTGTTAATGCATGGCACTTCCAATAAGTTAACATATTGACTACGGTGTGGGTTGTGGTGCAATTGGTAGATGCATAAATTGTGCATCCCAGCTAGAAGTTAGGACACCCCACTCCCTAAGACCCGACTTCACCCCCTTCAGCCAAGACAATTTCAGTGAAATAATTATTGTTCCTATCTTGCAGTCTGATATCTGACCTACATCTGACATCACCCTGTAGAAAGTTTGCTTCTCTGCTCAGTTTCATCACAAAGCTGGGGTTTTTTTCAATGTTAGCCAATTTCAAGATCTGTGCTTTTCTCTCTACACTTTCAAATTCTTAATGTTTCTCCAGTCTTTGGTAGGTAAAGATTTTCTCCTATTTTCCTCAAACACCCTCTGACAGAATTCTTGAGGGATGCCATGGCAGTGCAAAAACACAAAACCTTAGCAAGTGTTTTTTGGTCTAGTTTCTAGTGCAAATGCTTGAAATAAGAAAAGTACATTTTCAGAAAGATTTCTGATCTTGTTTTTAGTCAGTCATTCTTTAATATGTGGTTATTTTCTTGGAATGCTGGATTTGGTTTAAGCCAACATGTCTTCTGATCTTGTATCCAAACTGGCAATGCACCAATCCACTTTTTAAAATTCCGATACCGATACAAATGTCTGAATTTTAGTACTGATAGATACAGAAAAAAATGCTGAATTGACTTGAAATGTTTATTTTTTTAAAACCCAGACATAATTACTTAATTAGTATTTAATTACTAATTTATTTGATAACTGCACCAGTACAGCACACTTAAATACACCATGAGCTTCACAAGCTTGGTGAACGTGTAAAAATAACAAAACTTGAATTTGTTCAGTCAGTTAAATGGGGTGTATAACAGCCAATGTAAAATATATAGTAAAGAAACGGAAACCAACAAAGAAATTTGGCTGACTACCTTGGTCAAACATATAAAAATAAACTTCAACAAACCTTCTGTTCAGCAAGTACAATTAGGGATTCTAAATATAATGTAAAATAAATAAATAAAGCACGATTAAGCATAGAATTAGACTGAATAATCTGCCCTTGTTGATCAGGTACATTGAGATTTCAGACTGTTTTCTTTAGTGTAGAATGATTTCAAATTCTTCTGAGGCCTCTTTAAGCTGCTTGCTGGACTCATTAGATGCTGCAGTATTTTTTCTGAAGTTTCCAGTCTGCTCTTTCAATCCCACCATGGTGTTCACTCTCACTTTTAGTCACAAGCACACCGAATTACATGTCTGAGGTTTTAACAGTGCAGGACTCCATTAAAAGGCTTTGCTATTCATGCACACATGTTGTGACATGCTTATTTGTAACAGAGCAATTTTAAGAAAGAATAAACATGGTGGTGTCGTATTCTTCAACAGGTCCATTGTTTAAAATGTTTATTCATCTTTTTTTCTTGTTTAATTGTTTTAGTTGAAATTCTTAGTATTATTGACATTTATGTTAAATTTAGTACTTTAGAAAATACACATTTTGTAAGCTTTCTCTCATTTTATAGTCACATCAATGTAGTTGGTAAATTTCTTCCTATGGAATATTTTTTCCTCACTGCATTAATAAGCCTAATGTAAAGATGATATTTTTAGTTCAAGTTAAACAGTGTGTTACTACATTAAAAATGCTTTATTGTGTTATAAGTGAACAGGGCTGCACAGTGGCGCAGTAGGTAACACTGTTGCTTTGCAGCAAGAAGGTCCTGGGTTCGATTCCCGGCCTGGGGTCTTTCTGCACTGAGTTTGCATGTTCTCCCTGTGCACGCGTGGGTTTTCTCCGGGTACTCTGGCTTCCTCCCACAGTCCAAAAACATGACTGTCAGGTTAATTAGTCTCTCTAAATTGTCCCTAGGTGTGAGTGTGTGTGTGTGCATGGTTGTTTGTCCTGTTTGTCTCTGTGTTGCCCTGCGACAGACTGGCGACCTGTCCAGGGTG
>CAEFZX010030266.1:0-19688 GCA_903066825.1 Alfaro cultratus | reverse complement strand
TTAATTAGTGCTTGTTCTCTGTTACACAGCCACAGTCTAAATATGGTTGGAGAACTGCTATGGACCTGAGAGCCGGGAAACAAAACTGCCAGCATGATTTGGCCCAATGGTCCATTGAGTTTATGTAAGGACTGCTTCTGCCATCAGAAGCAGTCCAGAAGTAGAAAATTGCTCATGTACTGTAGGTGTGGACAAATTTACCTATAACACATAAGAATAGGTCATTGCAGGAGGTAGCGTCTAACGGAAGAGACCGCAACCCACAATGACTGCAACAAATACTTATTTGTTGCAGTCATTGTGCAACAAATTGTGGGTTAAGGTTAAACAAATAAGTACACAAGGACTTATTTGTTGCACAGATAACAAATAAGTTATCTGTTATAATAACTTATAATAACTTTGGCATGTCATCTACTTGAGATGCCAAAGTAGTTTCACACTGACAAAAAAGTGTGGCATTTCTATCCTCACAGGTTTTACTTGTGATCAATAAATTTGATTTTATACCTTGTTAATTTTTTAGTGCTGCCTCAAATTGTTGCTCCCTGTGCATGTCAATATTTTCAACTTTCTCTTTAACTATAAAAACTGTTGAAATGTATGATTTTCCTTCCTCACAATTAGGTACAAATACAAATAAAATACATTGAATTTTGTGGTTCTAATTTCACGAAGCTTATTAATGAAGTTTAAATGAGATTTAAAAGATTTGTAAAATACTGTGTTGTTTCAGTGTTTTCAACAGGTGTTATTATAAATCCTAATCTCCCTATCATTTAGTATCATAAGTTCAATAACCAAGCAGATTGCATCTTGAACTGCTGCTCTGCAGAAGAAATAATATATCTTTTCCGAGTATCCTTCAGGGCTTTAGGTGATTTCTGCTTCTTATTTTAAGAAATGTAGGGCAATAAGAAAATCTTTTTTACAAAAATTTTCCTGCTACCAAGTTCAAAGTCAAATCAAAAGCAGCCTTACCATGGAAAGGCTGCATCTGCATTCTTAATTAAGTAGAAAATACTCACAGCAACAAAAGAAAGTTCATCACGGTGTGACAAAAGGAATACATCAGAGACGCTCTTCAAAGGAACAGACTTTTGAGCTTATTTCTTCAGGTCATCAGCTTGAGAATTGTTGCTGTCATGTTTTTACGTTCTAAATTGTTAATGACGTCACATATTTAATGCCTGGGATATGGGTGTACGATTTTGCTTTTTCACTCAGCAGTTGAAGATGGTGGTATCAAATTATAAGTATTTGTCAATTGTGGACTATTCCTTCTGTCAGAACTTATGTAACTAAGGCTTCTAGACCATTTTGCTCAAACTCGCCTTAACTTCCTGACTGTTGTTTCAATATTTCCATGTAATGTTTTGCTTTTGCATAATACCATCGGTTTTGTATTACAATCTATCTGGGCTTTTCTGAGGCTTTTTCGTTTTTTGTCAAAGTAAAGAAAGAACAGCCTAGCCTTTTATCATTTTTCATTTGAAACACAATGAGTGGTAGATCAAACATGACTCGCAGTTATAAGGAGAATAAACCTATTAGAGATTATTAAGAAGTCTCTCTTATTACTGTTTATGCACTTGAATAAAGTAAATGTTTCATTTTGCTGAATGTGAAATGTTTTGAAAATGACCATTTTCAAAATGTAATTGTATAAATATACCTTTTTCAATTATTTTTCTTTAATTACAATTTAGAAAATGCAAGGATGTGCTTGACAAATTATCTTCTGCAGGTTTAATAATTCCTGACACTGGATGTTTTTTTCATATTAGACATTCCCTTTAAGTTAAATTTAGAGCTGATTGAAAAATGTCTCATGTTTATCTTACATTGTTATTCCAAGTAGTCACACAGTACACCTGAAAATGATCAAAATTAATTAAAAACATTAATCAGAAACTGTTAAGTAGCTTGCTGGTGAGTCACTAACGTCTTCGCTGCAAAATTTAAATACCTTCAGGCTTTAAAAAACTGCTGGCAGAGATTGTTTTAGTTGCAGTCAGTCGCTTGATCCCATGAACCAGAAGGGAAGCTACCGAATAAGTCCTAAAATCTACATCAATCCAACACATTTTAAAAGTGTGATTATGATTAGTTTCTGCCAAGTTACAGTAACTTTTCCTGTTAAAGTCACAAGCATCAGTGGGAATAATGAAGATTTTACCTGATACACTAAAGTGATTTATTGTTGCAAAAGAATAACAATAGTAGAATAAAAAAAGAAGAAATGTATCTTGCAAAATTTTAAGCAAAAATATAAATTGGTTACATATGCTGTGCATTATAATTATGTCTCTTTTACTCTGGTACACTGTAAAAAAAATTCTCTAATTTACGGTAAAATACTGGCAGCTGTGGTTACCAGAATTTTATTGTATTTATACAGTGTAGATCAAAATAAAATCTGGTTCAAGCTATTGTCTTAGTAGGTCGTTACATTATTAAATGGAGTCTTGCTGTGTGTAATTTTTTGTCAGTATAAATATTGCTCTTCTATGAAGGCCTCAGATGTTTGTTGAATGGCATTAAAAAACAAACAGCATCACAAAGTTCAATGATAAAGTTGTGGAGAAGTTTCAAGCAGGATTAGATTATTAACCAATATCCCTAACTTTAAAAAATCCCCAGTAAACCTTATCAATTTGAATAGTTTCTATATTAAACATAGAAAAAAAGCTACATCTGTTTTGTTAGGGTTGTTAGGGTTTGCTTTTCTGTCCATGTATATTCATCGGACATAGGTGAGATTCTGCTCCCAGATACTGTGGACATTGCAGCACAGTAGCAGAAATCCACAATATGTGTATGACAACCTTGAATCGAAATGTCACTTTATGCCAGCAGATGCGGACTGATGGTTTATGTAAGATTTCTGTGGCTCGGTTTGCAAAGGTCATCTTACCTTGACAGTCACAGCTTGAGCAAACCCAGATGTGAGATTTTTTATTTTGTTTGTTTTTGCAGCATTTTCTGCCAGAAAGAAAAGAGGTGTCTTCATTTCTGGGACAATCTTGATTTATAAAGGCAATATAATTTAGACGCATTCAGCTCGTCCATAAGACATAATTACAGCTTTCAACTGAACCTTTTCACATTAGTCACCGTGTTTACACCTCACAGAGATGCTCAGCAAAGCACTGCCATCTGCTATGTGAAGAAACAATTTAAAAGGGATAAATTAGACAAAAAAAGAAAGTGATAAATGTGCAAGTATGAGGAAAATATTTGATGTTACTTATTGCACCTGCCTGAAAAAACGGACGTCATTTCGAACTTGAAAATATCTAAAAAAAAAAAAATGGATTGTTGATAAATGGATAAATGTTGATAAATGGAAATAAATTAAAATAGAACTCTCAGTGTTAAAATATTTTGGAGCTACATTGTAGTCTTAGCACAATAACTCACCCACAGTGGGATTTTTAGGAACAATTTTCCTCACACCAAATATTTTTGGGGTCTTTCTGTGCGTGTTTACATCTAAATCTAGTATTGAAGAAGATAAGCAATTTTGTTTTCCAACTTCTCCTCTTGATTTGTGTTCAGGTTTGTAGCTCTCCGTGGTTAGATTTATTTCCATGACCAAAATCGAGGAGTTGAATAAAGTGCTAAGAAGTAAAGTGGAAGAGCAAGACAGTCGTGACTGCAGTTAAAAGTTGCTGGAAAGTGATAATGTCCCCTGCCTCTCGCCCGGAACGCAGCTGGAGATAGGCACCAGCAACTCCCGACCCCATCAGGGACAAGGGTGAACAGAAAATGGATGGATGGATGGATGGATGGATGGATGGATGGATGGATGGATGGATGGATGGATGGATGGATGGATGGATGGATGATTAATAATCAGCAATTCCATTGTTTTCATAACAAGAAGTGTGGATTGAAGGGCAATTTTTGACAACAAATGGCAGTTGTAGCCTTCTTTCTCAAAACAGAAAGAGAATTCAAAGTGGATAATAAAATGCCACTTGGAAAAGAATTGTTAAGGAACTATTGGCATAAGGGAACTGTCCCATTAACACATGGGACACAGTTAATGGGACACAATGTGACACAATGTGTCCCATTAACTGTGTCCCATGAAAGTACCTTTATAATAGTGTGAGTCTATTTGAATGCTGGTAGGATTTTAGAGTTTTAATAAACATTTTTGCTACATGTGACATGTCCAAATTGTGGTGAATTGAAGGCAAAGCAAGTTTTTAAAGCCCCTTGATTTGGTGCCAGTTTGCTAGGTTTTCAAGCACTTGTTTCTCTTCACTGGCTAAATTGGCACAAAAATCTTTATTTTAGGAACTAAAATTTGAGATTCACCAGTCTGTCGCAGTATTAATCATACATATTTATTTCAATATTTCTGTATTTTATAGCTGTAAATTACATTTGCTCAGCAATTATAATGACACACATTGTCATTTCTTCTTTGTAGAGACAAATTGTTGTCAAATTAACTGCTGATTTCATCATTTATTTGTTTTGTCTGACTGGCTCCAATGTTTAATTTTGTTTACTGGTCTCCATGCTGACACTGATTAAGACTGGAAGAAATTGATTTGAATAACATCCCAACAAATGATTGCACTGATTAAACTTTAGCAATGGCTCCAGCAAAAAAATAATGCGTTATATAAAGGAAATCGGTCAGGAGACTAAAAGATGGTAAGATAAAGTGAAAGTGGGAGGGCTGGACTATATCCACGCCTGGAAAGATAATAAGATGGTGAGAGAAAAAGTTTCCGGATGTTAGAAAGGAGGAAAACTTGAGATCTTTCATTAAGAATGCCAATATTGTCAAGAAACACATGGGAAGTGAAAAATCTTTGAATGCCACTGGAGCCTTGACTCAATGAAAATAACAGCAAAGAAGCATTATGGAAAATCCTTGCTAAACAGCCTTTTCTGCAGGCATCAGGTCCATGAGGATTCACACTTTGAATCAATACAGCCCAAGCATTGTTGGGGTCTCTTGAATCTTTTAATCTTTTAAGTCTCTGTTCCTGAACTGCTGCTGAATGTGTTCAGTGCATTTGCAGTTGAAACTTTTAAGGGAAAATTATTTCAGTCAGGCTCCATGTACAGTAAAGATTGATAAATCTTGGTATTGATTTCTCTGCAGGGAGCCTGCAACACTCCGAGGCACAGAGGAGAACATTCTTCTCTGCTGCAAGGAAGAATTGTCGTCATGAGCTTGGCAAATGCCACGCTTGAGTTTTTTTTCTTTTTTTGTAAAAAGAATGTGACACATTAAAAGCACACTAAGTTCAATTAATTAAACAAAATATTATCCCACCGTTCTCTTGCTTACCTTTATACCATTTAGCTCTGGGTGCATGGAAATTGACCAAGGCTATTTAAAAAAGTTGGTTTTCTTAAATGTCACAAATACTAATGCATTTTTTATAAAATAAAAAAATGTACATAGTGTCATGAATTTTTGGCCTGTTAGGATCCATTAGAAGATCCTTTTCAAGATCTTTTGGTCAAGATCTTTTTCAAGAAGCATCTTTTTCAGGTTAAAATCATTGTATAGTAAACATCTTCAAATGCCAAAACCAGGAATTGCTTTGAATTTATAGTAAAAAAAAAATAAAAGAAACACTAATATTTATATCGAATTATGAAAAGTCATGTAAACATGATAAATAAATAAATAAATAAATAAATAATATAGAATATTGAATATTTACTATTCAGGTTTTTTTTAAAGTTCTTGCTGTTTTTTTTGTTTTTTTTTAATGAAGCCATGTATTTTGTGCTTATTCCCATTTATCTTCCATTTGTCTGTTATTCCTTTGTGTGCTTATAAAGCTTTTATTGATCTATGACTTTGGTCAGGGCTGCACAGTGGCGCAGTTGGTAGCACTGTTGCCTTGCAGTAAGAAGGTTCTGGGTTTGATTCTTGGCCCGAGGTGTTTCTACACGGAGTTTGCATGTTCTCCCTGTGCATGTGTAGGTTCTCTCCAGGTACTCCAGCTTCCTCCCACAGTCCAAAAACATGACTGTTAGGTTAATTGGTCTCTCTAAATTCTCCCTAGGTGTGCGTGTGTGTGTGTATGGTTGTTTGTCCTGTCTGTTTCTGGCGACCTGTTCAGGGTGACCCTGCCTCTCGCCCGGAAAGCAGCTGGAGATAGGCACCAGCACCTCCCGACCCCACTAGGGACAAGGGTGTAAAGAAAATGGATGGATGGACTTTGGTCAGTTTTTTCTCATCTTCTTTGTCCTATCCTCTCCTCTGTGGATCCTATTCATTCTGTTGATCCACCTGGTCCTGATTCCAGTAATCAATTTCAGGTTCTATCACTCATTCCCAGATGAATCCATTACTACATATTTCTCTAGTAGTTTGTTGTTGTTGTTTTTGCAATGCCCGTTCCAAGCTGTTTTCCAGTGAAGCTTCAAGAAGTATTCAAAAATTCTGATCAATGTTGTGATTCATGTCTTGAGGCCTTGAAACCTTTTACATTAAGGTGGTACAGTGTGCTTGAGGAGATTACAGCAACACCTTGTAAGGAATTTCCCCCAGAGGGGGCGCCAAACCACAACCTGCCCTAGTGCACCACAGTTACTTTAAGGGCGTCTGTAAAAAATGCAATTGCAACTCATCAAAAACACTTCTGCCAATGACTCAGAGCAGGAAAATGGACCAGAGAGGAGCAGAAACTGTTGGTCCCTTTAAATCAACATTCAAAACATGTTTGGGTGCAGTAGCTTTTAAGCAAGAGCAATAAAGTTTGTAAAATGTGTTCTATGCCTTTAATATTTGCATTTCTACATCTGTTTTTTCTATGAAATGCTTTTATGCTCATGCTTTGTTATTTTCTTTAGATATCCTGTAAAGTACTTTGAATTGTTCATGCGTGGTGCTGTGTACATAAACTATCCTAGCCTTAAGTTCATTACAATAAGAGCCATCCTTTAAGTAAATAGCTTCTGTTATGCTTCTCCTTCTCCTCTTTTCAAAAACTCATCTATTCCCATCCACTGTTCATCTTTAATAACAGAAATGTTTATGTGTATCCATATTGACCTGAACTCAGTGAGTCATCACATGCTGAACTTAGTGTTTATTAACAGCTAAAAGATGCATTAAACACTCTGTAAACACGCTTCTGTGACTTCCTTTGTTCAATTTGTGTATGACTGCTTTCATGTAAAATGCATTTCCCCTTATCCAGCTTGCTCTGTTGGCATTTTAATCAGGATGTACCGTAGTTGCACTTTGTGCTTCTCATGTATTAGCATACATTTTCATCTCGGTGATAAATGGTGGCTCTCAGGACACTTTCCTGTGGAATCAACTCTCTCATTTGGTTTTGGAAACCAATACTCTGAGTCATAATAAGACCGGACAGAAAAATTTTGAATTGTCTCAAAGCTTAGACCATAACTGGTTCAAATGTCCCTCAAATATTCATGTGTTACTCTGCTAGCACCTCTGGCTGCTTGGGTAAATTTAAATAATGCATCAAATGCCCTCCTCCAACTATTATCCTCCTCATTTCATGTCGTTAGCTTTGGGTGCTTCTCATAGTTTCATTATTTATTTCACATCCTCTGTTTAGCCTGCTCAGAATGACAGAACTACCAAAACAAAGAAAGAAAAGCATGATTAACTAACAACTCGAAATAGCCCCTTATGTCTACACTACTGCACTGCATTTTGCTTATAATGGTTCACTCCAGGTACTTAAACTCATCAACCTATAAAACCTCTACTGAAGCAGATTCACTGTTCTTCGCATCTCTCTAATTCACACTCATGTTCTGTTTTGCTTCTGCCAACTCTTGTGTTTGTATTTCAGGGGCATTTTCAGGCTCTCTAACCTACTACAAGTACATTGACAGAGTGTAGGATATAAATCTTTCATTAAATATCACAAAGTTAATTTAATTTAACTAGCATCACTGAGGAAACTGTTACTTGGTCTTATCTACTTAGTCATTTGTAGTAATATGAAACCAGTCAGAGTTCTTGTTTGTGCTCAGTCTTGGTGAATAAAGCTGATTCTAATTACTAAGCTGCTCACAGATTCCTGCATTCATCTGATGTCTTGGCTGTTTGGGTCTGCATTTTCCCTGGCCCTGTTTCCTCCAGACAGCGTTCTGAAGATGTCTGTGATGTTGCTGCTGTAAGTTAAAGCTTGTTTTGTGATTTCTGTTACATCAATATGACCATTAGTTTTCCATATAAAGTACCAAACTGTTTATTTTCTTCTGTGCTTGCCCATCTTATGCGCAAAAGTGATGGAAGTCAACTCATCTTTAAAAAATGAAGCTGTCAAAGCCATCAAAAAATGTCCAGAAAAATATTTTTGTTTCCTAATAATGAAACATCATCCTGTGTATAGGCTGCTGTATGAATAAATCCTTTTAGATACATTTTTTAGCTGGTTCATTTGCTTTTTTCTAGCATTTCTTCTTTTCATTCTCTTCAATGCACAGTGGAAGCTTGTTTCTATATTTAATTTCCAAATATCTGTGTAACTTTTTTACGCTGCCATGCAAAAATATCTAGATACATTGAAGATATTTTGGTACATTTAAGCTTTTCATATGTTGTGTTATGATGAATATAACACATTAAAGTTACGTTTACCAATATGTGACTGTCCACCTAAACTGAAACCAAATGACCTTATCAAAATTAATTTTTTGAACGTCGTTCTTGGACGTAAAGCTAAATAAGAACTTAAAACTTGCTTTTCACAGATGACTGAACTTAAACTATTTTTAAAATTTTTTAGTTTTTAGGTGTGCAAAACAGGCGAAGACATTCTGCCCAAATTTACAGCTGTAAATGCTGAGAAAGATGGTTCTACATACAAAGACTCAATGTAAAATATAAGCTGCGGTTTTCAGTTCATCACTATGTATCATATTCTTTCCACTTAACAAGTATGCACTATTTTGTTTTGGTTTATTATGTAAAGTTCAAACATAATACATGAAAGTTCATGGTTGTAATGTGACAAAATGTGAAATGGTTTAACAGGTCTAAAAACTTTTGCAAGGCACTGTACTATTTCATGTATTTAGATCAAAGTGCAAAAAAGAGAGATTATACACAGGAAATGAACAAAATACTTTTCTGATTGGAACATAAACCCTGCTGTGAAACGGACATGAATCCTCTAAAGCATTGGTTTCATCTGTGCAGTTTTTTGCTCATGGACAGTAGTTTTGAAATTAAAAGTAGCACAACTTTTACAAGCTTTGAAATACAACTTTTGAGCCATATTTTACAGTCGATATCTTTATGTGGGAACCTTTCTCCACTTTTTGACCAGATTGCACATCGCTTAGATGGATACAATGCCATCATCCTATTAAATTTTGCTTGAAGGAAAGGTTCCAAATTTGTTCCATGCAAAAATTTAATCATTTTCATAAAACTTTGTTCACAGATTTACTAGCATTACTCTCATTTAACAATGGCAAACTGTTAATTATTCAGAAAGCTAAAGCTTTAAACTTTAAGCAAATCATGAAAGAACACCTGCCATTAGATGTGTATTTGGAAATTAAATGGACCTTCATATGTATGAAGGTCCATTCATAATCCTTGGCAAATGTATAGCTTTTAAACAATTATAACTTTGTGACCTGACCATGCATTTCTGTAGAATAGCTCTTGAATAGCTCAGGCCCAAATATGTGTAAAGAGTAGATCAGTCTGTTCTGACATAAAGGGCAATTTTGGGTTTGTGCTGCACATAAGAGAAAAAATAGGTTGGTATCACTCTGGGTCATACATAAAAAGACTAAGCAGCATTTAGTCATCTGAAATGAGTTGGGATGTTTCTTTAGATGATTTGACAAACTAAGCAAATTAAATTCTGTATTTTATTCAGCTGGGTGCTCAAACTTGTGGGATCCTTGACACTTTTTAAGATGCTTTGTGATTAGAGGGGCTCTTTGGATTTGAAGCATTGAATGACAGATGGCATGCTTTACTCAGGGCAATTTTGTGAATGTTGTTTGTCCAAAAAACACACCGGAAGCACCAAAGTTATATAGAATATTTATTTACTTATTTTGCTCTGTACAATGTTTTGCCCTTTAGCAGCAGGACAAAAACAAAGTTTGGAGCAAAAATGGGCTACATATTCTCCTCCCTGTTTAGTGGCAGCAACACAGACTTTAATCATGGCCATTTTTCAGTAATGGCAGTTTATCAAAGCTGCACAAAGATGATGGAAGCACCCCACTGTTTTTCTGCAAGAGAGGAGGGGAGGTGAGAGGAATCCACAGATCGTTGTTGCCCTCTGTTGGTCATGATGAATCAAGCATTTTATTCCAGAGGACACCTGCCTAGACATTGTTTCTACCACAGTGAGAAAGAAATTGCAGGACCTATGGAAACCTCAGCAAATTATCTCTGAAACAGCTTAAGGTGCTAGGAAGAACTTCAAAGCTTAAAATATGTCTCCTTTGTGGTACTAAATAGATTTTTAATGCTTGGATTATTATTATTTTTTTTCCCCTGTTGAAAGGTAGCATGGGGTGTCTTCAGGAATCATGCAGCTTATCTTCACAATAAGGTGAAATTAAACAAGAAAATAGTTTTTTCCTTATTTGGATTATTAATTTTTTTCCCTTTTCTTCGTAAAAACAGTCTAAAAAGGATTCACTCCTAACATTTCTTTCTCTTCATGGAATATAGGGGTTAACATTTGCCACAACAATCCTTGTTTGGCACAACAAACGTGGAAAAAGGTGATCTGCTCAGATGCAATTAAAAAAATTACTTTTGGCCAGCATGTAAAGCTAACACTGCACATCACCTTGAATAAATATTCATGAGTACATTTTCATAATATAACCTTTTTTGCACCACAATGTAAATTCGACTTGATTCTGACTGAGGTAGAAAAAAATGGTGAGCCAATGCCTGCATCTCATTAAATGTATGCCAAATTCATCTTTTTATGGCATGGTGGCTTTTGTGCTCCAAATCCAGTGCTGTGAAGATGATTCCTAAATGTTCAGACAGACAACTATCAAACAGGAACCCTGCAGAGATAAAGAGATGAATGCAGTTCTGGTAAAAGTGGTTAGAACTG
Source organism: Alfaro cultratus (assembly GCA_903066825.1). Lineage (NCBI taxonomy): Eukaryota > Metazoa > Chordata > Actinopteri > Cyprinodontiformes > Poeciliidae > Alfaro > Alfaro cultratus. The sequence goes on along the minus strand of CAEFZX010030266.1, from coordinate 8,610 downwards.
TTCATTCCAAGGACCAAATGTCCAAAGTCAGAACCATTGCGTTAGGTTGTAGCAGTCTACCTACAAATGGCTCTCATTGTTTTTCACATAAGGAGTTTAGGTTATTACAGTTTCAATTATCTGCTACTATGACTGCAGACAGATTTTTACATCGGTGCAAATATTGATGACATAATCTCATACATGTCAGAAGACACAGGTGCTGTGTTTGTTGCGAGTGTGGAATAAAAGACGAAAGAAAAACACGTTTGTCTTGAAAAATGACAAAATACAAAGGCACTCTGTCAGTTCAAGCATTTTAGAAGTCATTCACCCTTCTTGTAGTTATGTGTTGCCATTTTACGTCTGATGAATCTCACCATGGTTATGTGTATGCTCTGTAGATGACTATTGTTTCAAATTGGCTCACACCACACTTAATGGCCCCTGAGAGACGGCTCCCGGGTGTCTGCATTTCTCATTAAATTTGTTCAAAGGGTTTTTGTGTGTGGGTAGGACGTATTGTTTCCCTTCCTACTGTAAAAGTTGTTATCTGATGACATAAATCTCATATCAGGGATATTATTAGCAGCAATGACAACAGGAGTACACTCGTGTTTACAGACTGACTTTTATTTATGACTGGAAAGTAGCTTGGTCTGGAGTTCACAACCCAAGGACATTTTCCCTCCTTTCTCGTTTATAAATCCCACTTTGCACTTATGCCATTCAAAACATATTACACATATCTTGCATCAGTTTATTTTCTCTTATTATTTAAACATTTTGATGATTTAAGGAGATATTTAATCCAAAATCCTTGACTGCAGAGGAAATCTTCATTTATTATATATTATTTTCCTAGACTTTTATATTAATCTCTATTGCTAGAAACTGATTCTGATCCAACTTTGGGTCACTTTAAATTGTTAAATATGGCAAATTATAATCTTTGATCAGAACAATATAAATGAGTGTCCTTCTACTGATAGATCTTTTTATTATTTCTTTTTTTTACTGAAGTTATAAAATGACAGAAAAAATAGAAAAATACTGAAAAATGAATGAATTCTCAGTACTGAAGGTAAATGTTACCAAACACAAACTGATGCAGGATGAAAATGACCAGCAGTCAGAGAGAAATCAATTCTTGCTCTTTCATACATTTGTGTCTCCATACTGAAAAGTGTATTTCTCCAGTAATTTAGTTGATGAAGAACTTATTTTATTATCACAGTGTAACATGTTTGAAGTGTTTATTGGCTGTTTTTGATGGCTTACAGTTAATGAAAGCCTAACATTTGGTTTTCCCACAATCCAACCACATCTTCAGCTGTCCCTATTTCTTATAGGATAGCTATAACAGGTTTTACTTTCAGTCAACCCTCCTTTAATATTCTTGGTTGTTACTCTCTGTGACCAGCCAGCTTATTTAGCAATTTCCTTATGCAAGGAAGTAAAAACTTAACATTTATGTTTTAAAAACTAACTTAGATTTTTTTTTTTAGTGATCTTTTTTCTGTTTGTTTTCATGTCTATTATCCAATTTACAGCCATTACAATTCTCCTTTTTTATTTTGTTTTTTTACTGAATGACATGATGACATTAATGTTAGAAAATCAAATCAGGTTGCTAACTTACTTCCACCTCCATGCTCTATGCTTTGCTTGTGTCTGGCATACAGTTCTGAAATAAAAAAAAATTCTCAGCCTGAGCTGACGTTGATGGTCATTCCACAGCCAGTTGTTGCCATTCCACAGCTCAACATGGAAATAACCGCATGCTCGCACACTTAATGAGGTCATCAGTCTATAAATATAGTTTTCCTTGTCAGCGAGTGTCAAACATTGAACAACTGAAGCTTTGATGTGCAAATGCTTTATTCCACTTTACAGTTCCAGCTGCTTCACTGTCGTTCTCTCTCAGTGGGATTTAAAGCTAAATTTTGAGGTTTCACCAAGCTTATACAGGCTACTTAATATTTAAACTTACTAGTGCTTGAAGCAATAATTGTAAATCAGTGAGCAAACAAAATATGCTACTACTTCTGCATTAAAGCTTCTTTGAACATGGACTTTGGATCATGTGAAAGGAAGGCAACCATTACAACTCCTATATCTAGTATTAGCCTGGGCTACTCACACCTGTTTTTCCACTCTAAACAAATTAATTATATGTCATGTGAAAACATAAAGCATCACTATATATTGATAGACTTTGTAGAATATCTTGACATGAAACAAATTGAGATGCTTCGAATGCCTAAATAACCATTTTCAACAATTTGCATAAAACAAACCTACTCAGAATTGTTTTATTAATGTCTACCTCTTACTGAGGTACAGTGGCTGTGCTCAGTTAACGTTCTTTCGTCTAATGGTTGAATTAATCCCAGCGGAGGTCTTGCTTTAGCAGTATCATATTTAGAACTGTCAAGTAAAGAAGTCTGACAGGCAGAAATAACTTATTACAACTGCATTTAGACGCAGCAAAGTTTTATGGGATAAATTAGGCTTATCAACACAAATCAGGTCTTCTTTTCTCAAACGTGTCAGTTTGCATTACAACACTATTGGATGGGGCTTGGTACTTTAAAATAGCCTAAACAAAGACAATGCCAGGATGTCAGGTGACGCTCATTTATGTCTTTAACAGGGAACAACTGCAACCAGCGATCCAGTGAGAGGAAGAAATATTGTTTTGGACCCCAAAGAAATGACAAGTTTAAGCTGTAGACCTTCAAACAATTTACTCAAGGTCACCATAAGATGTTTCAATGGCTATGACAGCAGTGGTGGAAAACATAATTATTCTTCAAAATTGGGATTTTATGATGAAGCCTCATGCAAAGGAGTGGATACATTCTCAAAGGAGTGTGTTTCTATTCAGGCCCTAATTCACATTCAGTGCAAGCAATTGACATCAGAAGTCACCTAAGTATTACATACAATCTATTTCTGTTTATTTATTCCAGTAAATCTACAGCTGTAGCTGTAAAGATGCTTTTAATTCCATAGACAGAGGAACATGTTGTATATATGTTTTGTTTATATACTTACGTTGCAAAATACTTACAGTGCAAATCAATGGGTCCAGATAATGCGTTACTAAAAGTATTGCGCAAAAATGCTTCAAACCCAAAATTAGAAATAACCTTTGAAATTTTGGTCACATGTTTTCTATTCTGATATCAGTGGAAGATGACATTAGTAAGCGTTTTCTCATTGCTCAACTTAGCTTAGGGTTAAGACTATTAACTTTTATGTTTATCATCCAGAATCCATGTGGTTGGCCCATTGCACACTTTTGAATCCATAAACCATGTGTTATCCACACTTAAAACCCCTAGATAGTACAAAAAGACTTAATATTGTCCTTAGTATGGGAGCCATATGTAACAACCAACATTTGTGGTACTCATTTATACCAGTAAAATTCTAATTACAGAAGTTTTGCCTGATATATTATATATATAGATATATTTCCACAGTAAGTTAAACTATTAGGTTGGAGAGGGGGTGGGGGGGTGTTGCTACGGAGAAGAATAACTTGCCCAAGCCAAAAACATTGCATTGCACACAGACCTTTTTATTTTAGTTTATTTTTCTGAAAAAGAGAATAAGGCTATGTATTACTAAAAGATGCATGAAACGAAATGTCCTTGAAAAATGGAAAGAATCAAGAGGACACATTAAACTCCAGCTCAGCTGAATAATAAACCATTCATATAAAGAGGAAATGTCCGCGAGACCATTACAGAGGGTAAGAGTGGGTTGATTCAAGAGCAACAAAAAAGGCCAATTATTAACCTTTAAGTCAACAAACAGCAACTGAACATCAGCAGTAGGTGTTCAGATGTGTCTCCTTTGGAAACACTGATAAATATTTTCACTCGTTTAGTTTCCAAATGAAATTAAGCCCAGAGTTGCTGACAGTTATAAGCCTGATCATGTTTCAAATGTAATACTGACACATAGAGAGGAAGTGGTGCCTGTTTCCTCTTCAGCTGCGTGACTGAATACAAACAGTACAGCCGCAGGCTTCAGACTGGGGGCGGGGGTACAGTAGCTGCTCACACAAAGCGTTGACACTTTGACCCCTGTTTGAAAGGACTAATCTGGCACTCAGACTCAGATGATGAATGTTGCTGTCTGGGAGTAAATATCAGAATTTCAAATGTAACTTTTCCACAATGCTCTGTTTAGAGTCACAAACCTTTGCTCAGCTGCAAAGTTTGTCAGTTGCAACAAGGTTTCTGTTGGAGAAAGTGACTCACCCACAACAACTGGATAATATGTATCAGCGAAAACACTGCTATGAAAACAGATTTTCTTTCCATTTCTGTTGAAATAAAATTTAAGCAATGTTTAATAGTTTTCACAGAGACTGATGAGTGTTGCAAAGTTATAACAAACTTTTGCCTTGTTTGTAACAGAGCAAAAGGTCAATAGTGATGTGCCATGTGGGAGTGGACACTGACATCTGTCCCCGTTAACCTCCATCTGTGAGTGGAAGCTGGAGTGTTGTCTTCAAGGAAGTAAGTACCATTCAGGCTTTACGTCCAATTCATAGTTATGTGCTGCTATGTACATGTCTATAAAAAAAAAACAAAAACAGGAAGAGACATCCATTTATCAAAGAGAGTCCTTCATTTCATAATTTACAGTTATTACTGAGATGTGCTATCTTAAATTCATCCACAAATCTCTTCGAAATTTCCAGCTGGAGATAGAACCTGTGGCTTCAAAAGCTTCCTTTTTGCATTTGCAGAAGACATTTCCTCCGACACAGAAAGTGTAAATTGCTCAAACCAAGTCTGTCTTTATTTGCAGGATGTTGTTTACTGGGAGGACAAGAAGACATTTACAATGCCAACTAAATACCTACTTGAAAAAGGAAAAACATATCTAAAGAGCAGAGGAATGCAAAACACCTTGTTACAGAAACTTTTGTTTTCATGTGTTCTGTGGTTCTTAAAGTAAAGTTACTTTGGTAACCTCGTGGTCAGACAAAATTACTCTCCTCCCAGTCCTTATCAAACAAAAATAGGACTTTTTGCTTAAACTACAAGCATCTTTTCAAGAGGAAAATCTCAGACAACTCAGTTTCCAGATTGAGCTGATTTTGGCTTAATCAGACTGGAGACACATAATCAAACTACATCTTCCTCTTCTCTCATCATCTTAAAACTTTGATCATGTAGATTATTTTATAGCTGATAGAAAACAATTGGTTGTAAACACACCCAACAAACCTTTGAACACATTTAAATGCAATTTCAGATATCCAGGAAGGGGTTCCTTGGGGCCTTTCAGTGTTGTGTCAGCCAAGTTGAACAAAAGGTCATTGGAGACATATCCCCGGTGTCGTAGTGGAATAACATGCAACTAATATCTGAGCAATTACCCAGAGGAATTCCACTTCCAGACACAGCAACAGTTTTAGCCAAATCTATACAAGATGTTCATTACAGTTCCACATGTTGTACACCGGTGTATGTTTCAAACTGGTAAAGCTACTGCCTCCTTTGTTTACCATGGGCGGGCTGTTCTGTCGTCCATCCTGCTTCGTATCCTTAAACTGTATGGGAAAATGTTCGGAAGTGAGATTAACACACCAAGTCCAAGGCTAGAACACTTCCTGAGTGTTAAAAAGACCTTAAAGTTCGGTCCGTACGTTCCAATAAGAACAACAACGAAAAAAAATCATGTGGGTGCGACACTGCAAGGACACAAAAACACTTCTCATGGCATTTCTTAATTCTGTAAAGCGTCACGGTAGGTGCTCAGCTCATGCAGATTGCTGACAGGTTTTTGGAGAATCTTTTGGAAAAAAGCAATTTGTTTACAAAAGATAAACAATGTTAACATAAACTTGGAGAGGTTCCCGCCTAATTCAGAAATGCTGTTTCACATCTTTCCTGAGAAAGGGTGTCTCTGGGCTGCTCCAGGCTGATGATAGTTGCAGCTGAGTGTTTTCTTTTTTTTAAAATCACTTTCAGCACAGCCAAGTTCTTCTTCAAGGCAGATAAAGAGCAAGTTGAGGATGTTTGTTTTGACTCTTCCTCTACAGATGTTTCCACATAGTCAAAGCAAAGTCACAAGAATTAAATAAGTAATATGAGGAAGAAGTTATTCCCTCCTCAAAACCTTCCGTGACTTTTCCTTTTATTCCTTTCACGCATGTTTGAGAAATCCTTGAATCTCCCATAACAGCCATTCAGCTGTGCTGAATGCATGGGGGGATCAAGCTCCAATTTCAAGGACAGAGCTCTTCCTCAGACCTCACAGAGCAGCCCTTCACCACGATTCTCCAATTCAGCTCCTTCAGACTAGCCATCAGCAATTAGCAAACAACTGGTGGAACTGATCATCTCTTAGAGGATCGATGTTGTAATGTTGTGAGCCAGAGGGACAAGACATTAAATTATTATCAAATTTCTTTTAAGCCATATTTGATATGTAGAGCATTTTTATAACAGCTAAAGGTACAATAGCTATTACTTGATTGTGCTATAAAACGGCCCTTTGTGTGTGGAAAACACATAATACTGCCTCTTTAAAACATTATCAAAATATACAGCACTAATTTGACACTATACTCTTGTTCCAATTTAAAATGTCTTACAGCACAACTTCATCAAAATATAACATTAGCAGTAATAAAGTTGCAGCAAAAGTAGTAGCCATAAGTAGCATTGAGAGGAATGTATTTCCAATTGAGTATTCATCACTTTAAAATGTGTTTTTTTATCTGTTCAAAAATAGTCTTCAAATGTTCCCTTCATTTAGAAATGGCTAGAACATGTTAGAATAATCCTTTATGTCTCTATCATTTTGTAATTTTTGTTATGTGCATACTCAAATGTATATTTCACCTTGTTTAATTAAGATTTCTCCATTCATTCATTCATTCATTCATTCATTTGTTGTCGTTAGCTTATCTGACATTAAGGAACAACAGGTCCAAATGGGGAAACCAAGATGCATCTTGTCAGCAGCATTCCGGTTTACTCTTGAGGGTCCTGTGGCGTTCCCAGGACCAACAGGATATACAGATATAGTTAGATATAGATATAGGAAATAGCGCCCCCTTCACTTTCGGAGTGCAATGGTCCCATTTCCAAATAAGGTATGAGACTGACAGCGGTCAGTCCCCGCCCCTTTCTGTTTGCTACAGTGAGGTCTTTCTCAGTGTTCACTCCTGAAGGAGGCTTTAAAAAAAACAGATTTTTATACAAGCAGCCGTCGTTATGTACAGTATATGGTACCTTCTTGTTAAGCTCCAAAGCTGCTGCTTTTTCTTTAAAAAGAATGTAAGTAGTCTGGAGTTTCCCTTAATAGATCTTCTGATGCATTGGAGGGAATGATAAGTGTAAAGTTGAATGTCAATGAATATGCAAGTCTGTGTATTTTGTTTTGCCCCCAGGGGATAATTTGGGAATGTTCCCCTTGTCTGCTTTTAGGCTGTGGCATTTTTTCCTCCTTAGACAAGGACGCAAAATGAGCCTAATTACCGCAGTAGATTCGTACAAGAAACTGAACAGTCCATGCATATTTACAAGTTATTATTAATTTATGTTTTTTGTTTGTCTGCATTGCAATTATATCCTTTAATATATAAAACAAATCCAAACATTTAGTGAAATTAACAGAAATTTCAACAGTGCTGTTTTTTGCTTTTCAAATTGCTTTTTTATATCAATCTCAAGCCCAGGTGATAAAAATGCAATGGTTGTCAATAGTTTATACACTCATAGAAGCAGATATTTGAGACCTCTTGGATGAGTCATTGATTCTTGGAGTAATTTGGTAGACTAGCCACTCCTGCAAGGGCTCACCACTCTCCCATGGTTTCCCTATTTGTGGATAATAGTTCTTACTGTGGTTCACTGGTAAGTTTTATAAACTTTACCAGACTGGTTTATGTCAATGAGTGGCTTTAAGAGCTGTTCCTGATTAGCATTTCTCTATATTCGGACATGATATGTCACTTTTTGAGATCTTTTAACCAACTTCATGTAATTATATAGGTCCTGTCTTTTTTCATCATCATTTGAGAATGGGATTATTTCTGTACTCCAACTCATCAGAACAGATGGGAGGAGCAGTTCTGACACTCTATCCTGAATTGAACCCGTATGCCCTGCCAGACAGAAATATTGGCAACTAGCACAGAATGTCCCACTGATTACAACAGACTTCCCAGAAGTGGTTCAGCTTGACATGAGAATCTAGGAAATAAATTAATTGATAAACTCTGTTGAATTTTGTGTGGAGTCAGAAGCTTTGAACAGCTCAGGTTTAAATTAGTGAGTCAGTGGTGGTGAGTGATCTTTAGGGGATTCTTTATGAAAAGGGATAGCACAAGGTTGGCTATAGGTACACACTAAGAATATAAAGATGAGTATAATAACTTTCCAGATGTCCAGGCTTCTATATCCACTCTGGGATCTTTCTAGATGGAATTGCATGTGATCCTTTTGCTTGCAGAAAGATCCCAGATATTCCTTCCACAGTCTGAAAATATGATTGGTGCACTTAGCTATGTGCTTGTGTGTGTGTGTGTGTGTGTGTGTGTGTGTGTGTGTGTGTGTGTGTGTGTGTGTGTGTGTGTGTGTGTGTGTGTGT